>OZ005655.1:17273292-17307292 GCA_963930645.1 Salticus scenicus
TGTTACCTGGGTTGGCCGGATGGGCATTTTTACAATTAATGCATTTTGGTGAGGAAGCCGTGCAAGGGTCATTGTGAGCTTCCCCGCAGGTGATACACAGTTTGTTGCTAAGACGACAAGCCTTAGTTGAATGGTTATATCGATGACAGTTTAAGCACTGTCGAGGTCTATCAACAAAAAGAGAGATTCTGTGTAGTTGGAACCACAGCTTGACTTCCGAAGGGAGATGAGTACCTAACAAGGTTACTAGCACAGTCGAGGTGGGGAGTTCGGCGCCTTGGGACTTCCGGACGAACCGGCGAACTTCAAGTGTATGTAGCCCTTGCTCCGCGAGTTCCTCAGCTATATCCTTGCAAGAAACAAAGGCGTCGATATTGTGCAAGAGGAAACGAGTTGTAACAGTCTCGGTTTGAATATATGCATCTACTGAAACACCAAGTAGAGATTCAATGCCAAGAGCAGTTTGAGCCACCTCCGTTGATTTAGTCGTTATCTGGATTTTTCCCTGGCGGGTAATTTTGATGTTATGAATACTGTCTTTATGACCCAGCTTAGAAGCTAACTCCTCCTTCAATTGGCGGGGGTGGGTGCGGGGAAAACTGCCGGTTTTAGGAGTGATAAAAAGAGCTATCTCGGTTCCACTCTGCAAAGCTATTGACAAATTGTCATTAAAATTGGCAGCGTTACTATAAAAGTTAGCATTCGACGGCAACTCTGACTGAGAGCCCACGTTCGCCATCAGCTCATCAGAATTTGTTGTCATGCGCCGATGACAACCACAGAAGACAAACTAACAACCAAAGAAATAAATTAAAAAGGGTAAAGAAAGAGTAAATACCTGTACACTGGCAGGGAAAAGCAATAAGGAGAATGAAAACACCAACTTGGCAGAAAGTAATTAACAAAAAACCTGAAATTTGCAGCAGAAGAACACACACCGTAGCAATGGCGACCAAAACAATCCACGTCAAGACGAGTTGAGGAGGCGAGCGACCTACCACCTACCTACCGCCCTCAATAATCCATCAAATTCAATGACTTTTTTGCAGCATACTGCCTAGACGCACATTATGTTGCCATTTCAAAAGTAAAACATTCCAATCAGTGTTGCCCGCGGAAGAAGGATAGATATGGAGAGGGCGAGAGCTCATTTAAGTGAAGCTCCAACTGTAACCGGTTCAGCCATATTGGTGCACTCAAAACATTTACGAAAAACGTGTTGGGTAGTGCAAGTCGTATTCATCTACACAGCTGTTCCCATTGTTTTCTCTGCAATTCAGTACATACATGATAGCCATTTTTGAAAAGGGGGAGGCAGAATCTCTGAAATAATTGTGCTATATTTCCTCTTAAGTTCTATAAACACTATTTGTTTTACTTTTCATTTCTATTTAAAATTTCATAAACTATTTTTAATTATTTATTTGAGGTAATAGGACAAATGACAATAATATCACCCACCACATTAATATTTTTCTTAATAAATCAATTTATTAAGTTCAATTCTTCTAAAATAAAAAAGGTTCATCAAAAAAAAAAAAAAAAAGGGGGGGGGATAACAATATTTATAATACATTTTATTATTTATAAATTCATATGACTTATATCCAAAAAAGTTTGTTTTTATTTAAAAATGCAAACGGAAAAAAAGAAGCAATCAAATAAATAAAATGTGAATATTTTTTTTTTTTTTCTGAAAAAAGTCAAATTAAACATTTTAAAAACCTTTATACAAATTATATTTACTTGAACTTACAGAAGTAGCATGAGGATCAGGAATATCAAATATCAATAAAATTATAAATGTAATAACAATATGGCAGTAACTTTTGTGAAAATAGCTATATAACTCTTCAACAATGTATCTGAAAACTTTTGCTCTTCATGCACAAGCCATTAATTATTAGGGGGTCATAATCATCTTCTCCTGAACTCCCCCCCCCCTCCATAAAGAGTTTCAGCCTTTGCTTTTCTTCTATTTATCTTTATTTTTAGTCAATTTTCGTCCTTTTTCAATTACAACAGACTTACTTTAAAGCTATGATTTTGGAAAAAAAAAAAAAAAAAAACTAATTAAGAAATAGAGGAAAGAATTTCTTGCTTAATAGGGAGTCGGTATTTAAAATTTCTGGAAAGGCTGAGCTCCTACAGAAAATTTTCTACCCCACACTGTCGGCACCACTGGATCACAGCTATTCTTAAGAATTAACATAATTAAAAGTGAAAAAGAATAACTATAAAATTCTTCCACAAAAATGGATACTTAGCTGCAACTGTTAAATTTTGATATCAATTAAATTCAAGATAGAGTACCTAATTACCGTTTTTAACTCTGCACTAAACTATACCTGAAAAGTGTCATCCAAAATAGGAGTTCATTGACTCATCTTTCATAGTATAAATGACCAAGAGTCCCTTTTTTGCTTTTATAAAATATAAATAAGATCTTCGCAAAAATAAAGTATAATAAAATAATTTATAGATCATTTATTTTCTCACACTTCTTTAAACTGATAATATATTTTAAAAAATGTATTTATTTTCTTTTTCATTAAATTCAAAACACAATTATAGAAAAAAACGAGATCAGCTGAATAATTTAAAATAAAAAACACTAAAAATGACACTAACCATCATACATATCATAAAATTTATTTTTCATTTATAAATACAATTTAAGCAACACAGAAATAACTATTGAACAGCATTCATAGGAAAAAAATTCCATGTAAAAACCTGATTCATGATAGAATTAACTTATAATCAACTTTTCATCTTTATCATTATAAGGTATTTCAACAAAATGTGTAATAATATAACAAACTGTGTTTTTCACAGCTTCCGATATCTAATACTAAGTATCAAATATGCTATAATCGCAGGAAAATTAAAATATTATTTATTGATATTACTTAACATAATAATTAAGATAGAATTACGCAAGTTTTCAAAATGATTCATTAGTAGAATTTTATTTCTATTGAGTGTAAAATTTCTATTTTACAACTTACGGTTAGGAAATTGTAGAAATTTGCTACACAATAATTTATAGATTAGTTTCATGTATTATGAAATTGAAATCATTATTAAAAGGTACACTGAAAGACTGAAATTATTATAGCTAATCTTTCAAAATATATTCTCATGCTTATTCCTTGAAATTTACAGTTTCAAGAAATAAGTAAAAACTTAAAAATAAATAAACGCTTGAACATTAAACAAATAATAACATTTAACATAGCATTTAACTAACAACATAGGGATAGGAATGGACTTTATTCACGTGACGTCACTGGTGGTATATAAAATTGTAAACAAGAAACACGTGCGCATGTTTTGTTTTCATCCTCCATTTTTTCTCGCTTACGCTGTCGTCTCGTTTCGCTAGTGTTAGTAGATTATTTTTGTTCTTTGAGCACTTAAGAGCATACCAGTATTTTAATAGAAAATAAAATCAAAATATTAAGTTCTGTTCTAGATATTTTTCTCAACAGAATATTTCAGAATGTATCCATGAATAATAAATGTTATGATCAAGAAAAAATTTAAAAGCAAGCTTTATAGGCTTAAAAATGTATCGCAATAAATTTATAATTGATGTGAAATTTCCAGAAAGTATTTTAAGTGAAACTGTTGCAGTTTGTAGCGTTGTACGTGCTGGATTTTAAATAATTGTGTATAATATAGATACTAAGACCGACATATCGAGCAATGAGGTGAGTTTGTAAAAATCTTTTTTAAATTCTTTAAATCTCATTCTTATTCTTCATTTATAATTTACCCTAAATGTGCAAATTACTGTTTGTTTGATACTACTTGTTTTTTTTCCCCCTTAAATCTGAATTTAAGAAAGGCTTGAGTAGCTGTAATTAAACACCCAGTCATTTATGATCTAGCTTCTAAACAACGTTAAATTCCATGCAATAATCGCAGAAAATGTTATTTGTTGTTTATATTCCAAATACAAATATTTATTTATATTTGCATAGAATCTACTTTGTTCATTATCATGAAAATGCCTAGCAACTATGCTAATATCAGTCATTTCTTTCAAGTTGAAAGCTTTTTATATTACCCTTGTCACAAGGGTAGATATAACTATAATACTATAACTGCATTACTATTACTATATTATACTCAGTATACTTATTTTAAAATGGAAACTGTATTATATAAGATGTTTGATGCAGATAATATTATTCATTTGTATACTGTAATCTGATTATGTAATCATAATGTATGGTTATTGTGAAGCTTAGTATGAAGATTTGCAGTGTTGTTTTTATATCAGTTTAGTGAAACACTCCATTATTTTTGAAATTCTTACTATCATTCATATGCCATTTCATTTTAAAAGTTAAAAAAAAAAAAGATAGTCATTATAGACTTTACATGTTCTATTCTACACATGATATTTGGTGTCATTTTTAAAAGCTCATCCTACTGTTATTATCTTTTTGTTTTATATATTTTATGTATATTTGAAGTATGAGAGAAAATCTTTATATGGATAATTTATAAGTGTGTTTATGCAATATAAATGTAAAATAAAAAAAATAATTTCTGAACCAAAAAGTAATAATTAGTAAAAATTGTATAATGATTCAGTTTTTAAACCTTAATATAAATAAAGCTGTTAACTACTGCCATTTTAATCCATTGTAAGCAAATAAATTTAAAACAGAGTATTTTTACATTTAATTTATACTTAGTTATTCTGTATTTTTCTCTTACTAGTATTTCTAATATATATATATATATATACACATTCAATTGTTATGCTATACATGTGTTTATTACAGTAATCTTAAAATGCATACAAAGTATATTCATGTTGTAATGGTTGTTGTGGTGTTTTCAAATGAGAGATAAAAAGTATCATTAGATGATGTAGAGGCATTTCCAGGTTACCAAGGAAATTTCTATCCATTTATAAAGTAGATGGAGAAAAAGAAGATATTTCAAGAAAATTTCTTTTTTTAGCATACTGTCATTTTATAATACATTGTGCTATAAAGAAGTTTTCTTAGACATTTAATGACAGAGGATTTTGCTTTCTTGGATACTTATAAGAATGAAGATTAGATTATCTACCGACTGATGCAGGCTTTGGTAAGTTCTTTAAAATTTTCAGATGCTTTGTTGATTAGGTAATTATTAAATTAAAAATAATATTGTAGTATGACATTATATTGTTTATTTTTGTGCATTAATTCTTTGGAAATTAGATGTTTATGATTTTGTTACTTTTCTTTATAACATTTAGAATGAGTTTAGGAATTTGTGTGAAAAAGGAGGGAGAAAAAAAGTACTGGTGAAATATGTTGTCTAATAAAGCGTTGAAAGTATAGAAAAATGTTAAGTGAATTTCTTTACAGCATAGGTTTATTTCAAAACAAACTATGCTAAGAAGAAGTTTTCTTAATACAATCTCTGGAAGAGCTGAATTGGATGAAAAAAGCATAAAAATATCTGAAATGAAGAAAATTTTCCTAACTTAGTGCTCATACAAAATCAAAAGCTTTCTGATGCAGCAAGTTAACATAATGTAAGTAGTAACATTCACATTTTATTATTTTTTTTCTTTATCATTTCATACTGAGTATGATTCATTAACATAATGAAAGTTGTAAAACCTCCTTTTATTTTCAACGAAATGTGATGTTATTCTTAATTAGATAGTAATTTCAATTTCTTCTAAAACTTCTTTTTTTTTTTTATTTATTTATTAATAATTGATTATTTCATGACTTGCTTTGTAGATCAGAGGGAGTCTTATGTACATATATTTAAAATAATTTTATAATCGTAAACGCATTCTCAATGTATTAAAAATACTCTTTGAAATCAGGGTTTAACAAGTACAGTTGCCAACAGTGACTTACATTTCCTAATTGGTGATCAGTAGACATGCATAATATACAAAAAAAATAAATAAATAAAAAATCTATTCTGCATAAAAATTAGTTTAAACTTTTTTTTTAACCAACAGTTAGAGTTGTGAGTTTCCCAACTTTCTAAAAGATGTTTTTAATAAACTTTTGTTTTTGTTTTTACACTATATCTGATATTAATGTAATTATTAACTATACTGTGACTAAAAAAAGGTTAAATATGTCTTGCAAAAAGTTAAATAAAAAAAAATTACTTGTTTGGTTTTCAGAATTTTCTACCCCACATCACTACCAACAGTCAGTAAAGAAATACTGTGTAGCAGTGTATTTTCAACTATTTCATGCTTTAATTAGTGTAAAACTCCAATAGTAACCCTCCACCCAACTATATCTTGCTCTGTGATTTTCAGGTGTTTTCATTTTTCAAAAACCTTTCGTTCTCTTGGATGTTACAATCTGAAGTTTTTCCAAAATATTCAGCTTTTAAAAAGTTTGCAATAATATCACACTTTCTAATTTCAACAATTTTTGTTTCTAAAAGTAAAGGTAGTTACAATCGGAATTTTACGGTATATATATTTGTCGCTTTACTTATACAATACAATACAATATTATACAATTTACTTACCTGTTGTAAATAAATAAAAATCCACAACACAATTGAGAGTATATTTTCCAGTATTTACAATGACCGTCTGTAATGTACCTAAATTCTTTTACAGGTCATTGTACACAAAATATTAACGTTTCTATATTTGCAAGATTTTGTTTTGAACCTCCATTAATTTTAAAGATTTTTTTTTTTTTTTTCCTTTTTAGAACTGGTTTATAATTTTACTGCACAGATAAGTATGAGGCTGAAACGTGTAAAATTGTTTTATAAAAAGATCAGATGAGTTCAGTCTGTAGGAAGAAATATGCACAGTGTGCTTAAAGATTTTACTTAAATTATTATTACATTTGCATTACACTTTCAGACAATGTTCAAGTAGTAAAATTATAATAGTCGTTACTACATTCTATTAATATAATTAAACAAAAATCCTTTAAAAATTTATATATCTGCCAACTTTTATGCTTTTTGATTACTGAGAATTTTAATAGTGCAAATAGCTTTATTGAAAATTTTAGCTGTAGTGAATTCCCGCTCGGTAGCACCTGCGGTGCTCTCTTCCCATTTCACTATCTGAAACAACCTGTTTTCTAATTATGTTATGAAAGTTATGATCTTTGGAAATCCTGATGCTAGCAAAGTTTCGCTCAGTGTCGCCTGCGGTCCCTTATCCCCATTTTAGAAGTTATAACAGCTTGCTCGTTCATAATGCAAATAGCTTTGAAAAATTTAACTGTAGCAAGTTTTCCCACTCTGATGGCTACGACACCCTTTTACGTTTAATGATTTGAAACAGCCTGTTTGCTCACCGTGTAAAGAAACATTGAAAATTCTAATTGTAGAAAATCCCAAACTGGTGGAGCCTACGGTCTCCTAATCTACTCCCATATAATTTAATCGTAATTGGAGATATTGAATTATTAAAATATCAAAGCACCATCTTGCAACAGAGACTTGTAATGTGTACTCTTCAATTCCAATTCAAATAACTTTTAAAATGATATATTACTTATGAAATTATGTTAATTAGAAGCTGAGATGCAAAAGTAATATAAACATTCTTATAAAAAGATTTATGTCTGTCATTTCTGTGGTTTTCTACCACAGAAAAGACAACGTGTGGGAATTCTAAAGTTTGTAAAATAAAAAATAATAAATATGATCTAGGTTTCCATGTTTTTCTCTGAAACTCCCGTACTGAATTTAATGGCTTATATCAGATAAAAGTTCGCAATAAAATTTAATGTAAAATATATTTCGAATGATATATTATAAGTAATTTAATTAGAATTAGAGATATTGGAATAAAGGCATTTTGGGTGTTTCTTGGTTTGCGCTGAAACTCTTGCACGGAATTGTACGGTTTATATCAGTTTAAAAGTAACAATAAAATGTATTTCAAATAATGCATTGTAAGTAATTTAATCATATTTAGAATTGAATTGGAGATATTGAAATTTTAAAATATTAAAGTGCCATCTGGTGACAAAGATTTGCAATCTCTATTCTTTAATTCCAATTTAAATAAGTTTTAAATTGACATACTACTTATGAGATTATGTTAATTAGAAGCTGAGATAGAAAGGTAATATAAACATTTTTATAAAAATATTTGTGTCTGACTTATCCGTGGTTTTCTCCGAAACTTGCATAATTGTGGGCTATATACAGTTAAAAATCCTTTGTACAAAGCATGAGTGGAAACCAGAATTCGAAATTATGTAAAATAAGAAGAATAAAAACATTCTGGATTTTACGTAGTTTTCTCCAAAAGTTTCATACTAAATTTGAACGGCTTATATAGCGATAGTGTGCAATAAAAGTACTTTAAAATATCTTTCAACTGATGTATTATGTACAATATTAATGAATATCTTATATTTTAGACTCAAAATTGCTAATCTATCAAAGGCAAAATTTAAGAAAATCCAAATCTGCTTTTTTACAGCCCAGTTCAGAAAAAAAGAAGAAGAAAAAGAGCATTATTATTCTGTTAAAAATAACCTTTGTCTCTCTACATAAACAAATGAATTTAAATAAATATAATGTCCATTTTTTTTAGTTTTTAACTTTGCTTTTTTGTTTTTTTTAACCTTTTTTTTTTTTTTTTACTTTTTTTAACTGCAGACAGGTGAGCAGTAATGTCAGGTGATTTCGAATTTCTGCTTAAATTTATTTAAAATTGAAAAAATTCAAAATCTGCTTTTTTTCATTTCCGGTACCTTCTCAAGTGGTTGAAAAGCAATTATATCCCCGACCGGAAGAATAGCCAGCCAATAAGGTGTCCCCCTTAATTAGAATAGAAAAAAAAAAAAAAAAAAGGAATAATGTCACAAAATGATCACTAAGTAGAAATCTGAAGCATAATTTTAAAACTGAGCATGCATCATATTTGCATGCATATTCATAAAATATTGCTAAATAAAAATATTTTTAGTAATCAAAATCCATCTATTTAAAATACTTAAGACAGACATCTTTTTAGAGAAATTTGTAAAAATGTGTTATGTCGGCTAAATTGTTTTAAAATTTAAATTCACTACTTCAGTAATACTTCCACACAAGGCCACAGTTAGAAACAAATTTCTGAGAGGGTTCAAACTTTAACACATAACTTGAGTGCTGAAAAAACTTAAAAAGTTTTAACAAATCAGCAAATTTTCAGAAGCGTTGGACCTTTCCTACCCACACACTTGACTAACAGCCTTTTCCCTACAATTATTTTTATTTATAAATACGAGAAAATAATCAGGATTTCAGCAAAGTGGCAGGCACAAAAAACAATTGCTCTGACGACAAGAACACACAAACAGCTTGCAATTGCCGAGGGCCAAGGGACTGGGAATAAAGGAGCAGTCAAACCAAAAATAAGTATAGAAAAAAAGTAAGAAAAAATAAACTTTAAAAAAAAAAAAGAGAGCACTCCCCCCCCCACACACACACTTACCTTTTTTCACCAAGCACCACAATTTCTTCCACCGAGTTCTGAAACTGCCCATGGGTCCGAAAACAAATAGAGTTTAGACTAAACAGAATGAGGGAGAAAAATAGTGAGAGAATCTCATAATGACTTTTAAGACAGTGGGACCTATACTTGAGTTCCATTAGGACATATAATTTCTGTCACCTTAGTTTTAGAATTTATTGACACAAACCTAAAATATCACCCGTCTATAATTATACTACCTAAATTCAACAAGAAAAAAAAAAAAAAAAAAAGAAAATTGAAGAGAAAAAAATTAAATGCACCCAATATTTAGAAAAATAATTTCAACATTATATGTTACAACTGAACATATTAGAAAAAATGTGTTTTGTGAAAAACTTTTAACTAAAAGAATTTTATATTATAAAATTTATAAAAGTACAAGTCATAAGATATTATAATATAGGTGATACTGCACCGTCTATGAAGAATAAATAAAAGAAATCACCTTCCTCTTTTTTGGGGCTCCATGTAGACTAGATAACTTCCTTAAGATTTAAGATAACTTCTTTATAGCACAACATATGATAAAGTAACATCATGCTAAAAAAAGAAGTTTTCTTAAAATATCTTCGCTTTTCTTCTTCATCTAATTAAAGACATCCATCAGAACTGCCAGTCGATTTCAGAATTTCTTTATTTTCCCAAAATAACTGCAAATTAATCTTGGAATCTATAAGAATGAAAGGAGAAAATTTTGAAATCTCTGAAAATGGGACACATAATTAAGCATGTAGTTAAAAAATATAGTTATTTAATTCAAAAATGATGTGTGCTTTTTTTTACATCACCCTCCTTTTAAGACTGCAAATAAATTTTAAAAGTGCAGTTTTGGATATCTAAATATATTCACAGTGAAGATTATATGAAAAGGCTTAAAGTTTGAGCACACAGGTGTGCTTTTTTTTTTTTTTTTTTTTTTCACAAAATTAAAACTTTTGGAATGAAGTTTTAAAAATTAGATTTCAGAAAAAATTAACAGTGCATTTCTGTTTCAACAATCACCTTTTTTAATGCTTATCAGTGATAGAAACTGGGAAGGAAAGGGAAGGCATCATATGACGCCTGTTGCAATTATTTTAGGTGCCAAATTGAAATTTCTAGTTGCAAATTCAGAAATTCACTTTTAACATGACTACTCGAGCGATTCTGAGTAAAATAGTATTTTCTGGGGTGGAATGTGCATACAGATGTAATGTGTTTGTTACATAGGTTATTTATATGCATGTGTGGCGAGAGGGTTGCAAATTGCAGTTTTAAGAAAAGATTAAAAGGGATTAAAGAAAACTTTTTCTTTTTTATCTCTGTAAAGGGAGGGATGAAATATGCCCCAAATACACAGATGTCTAAACGACATATTCTTTGCACAGCAGGGGAAAAATATACAATACAATCATGGAGCTTTCAAAGTTAAACAAAAATAAGTCTTTAAAAAAAGCTAGGCGTCAAATTTGATGACCAGAAATAATTTTATAGTCGTTAAATGCAATAATTTAGTCATACTTGACAACTAACGACTGCTAATTTCGAACACTAATCCTTATCATTATATTAAATAAGGTGCAAGAATAAAATATTTTGTAATTATTTGAAATATTATGTAAAGTATCAATATTTAAATTAATATGGAATAAATAAAAATGATCTGCTCAGTAATAAGTAATGTAAAAGGGATGTTCAAGCTTCTGACCTACAACACCATTAATATAAATTCTACATAATGCTGTATACATTGGTTTTTGATTCATGACATCAAATATAACAACTTGATAATAATAAACATTTCTTTCTAGATTATAATTTTTTTTTTTTACACTAGGTGTTTATTTGCATTATATATAGGATGTAAGAATTTTCCCTTCAACTAAGGTCATTTAAATTGCAATTTTAACAGTAATTTTTTGGTGCAACATTTCAATTATTAAAAAATAAAGAAATAATTAAATAAAATTACATATATGATAGCAAAATTTTAAATGATCCATATAATACACATCGTACAATGCATTGTATTACATAAAATGCAGTTAAAATTAGCAATCATATATATCGTTAATATAAACTCGAAATTAATTAGATAATGAGACATTTTAATTAAAACAAGTATACAGAAATAAAAGAGTATATATATATATATATACTTACCCAAATTGTAAGATGTTTCTTTCCGCTTTATCACAGGCTTCGAGAAAGAAAACTTTCTAGATACTGCATCACACTTTAAAGTTTCATTTGTCATTTACAGGAGTTGTATTTTCAAAATTTTTATCACAAAAATGCTCGAATTCCCCCAGTTTTAACTTGAAAGCTATTTGTTCAAACGTTAGAGTCTTTCAAAGGAAATTCATGAAAATTGATATTTCTTTTGTGTATATTCAGCTTTACAGCTTACATTGACACAGCCGAAAGCTGCACAAAACTTGGGCATATTTGAAAAAAATGCAAATTGTAACAGAAATAAAACAAAATAAAATTAATTTCGATCATTTTCTCATAAGCAAACATTAGCAGACAGGAGGTAAATACCACCAGGGGTGTGGCTACTGCCGGCTGTTGCCATTCGTGAATAAAGTCCATTGATCAGAAAAGCAAAAGATGTTGTTCAAAACCCTCCACCCTCGACTTCAGAATAGAATCGACCATCGGGATCGGGGCGGAAGAGAAATGCGCCAGATTTTTTGGCGCAAATCTGTTTTCGCCACGCGCGTGACGAAATCGCTACACTTTGAAGTATCGCTACTAAGGCTCCTCCTCCTAGTACTGGAGGAGCTCTACCTTATACTAAGACTACTATACTATATAGTAGTAGTCTTAGTATAGACTTAGTAGTCTTAGTATAGACCATGGACGTACACTATGGACCGCCGACGCTGTGTTATCAGAATGGCCCCATTTTGGTCGCTTTTAGAAGGTGGCGCTTGCATCGACTGCCTTTCCACTTCAGACTTGAAAGAGCGCTTTAACAAGAGAATTAAATGTAATATTTAGCGGTTTTAAAAGCACTGATACACATATATATATATATATATTTTTTTTTTCTTTTTCGCATCATCCCCCACAAACACTGGAATACCACATGTTATTAAATAATCACACATTCTGTTAGATTATGTTGTATAAGGTTTTAAAAATATGAAAAATTGTAAAAACGTTTATCCTGATTGTTTATAGTTTTAATAAAGCTAATAGAAATAAATGACTTTTATAGATAAATTGTATATCATACTATCTGAATGAAATGTTTTTTTTTTTTTTTTTTTTTTTTTTTTTACATTCTTACACACCGTATAAAATAAAATACTTTAAATTTTCTTACTTTTTACCCATTAATAGCAAGCAACTAGATTCAAGAAACTAGAAAAATTCATCAATTTGATAGATAAATAAAGCAAATTTCCCTGTGAATAAATTTAAATAATAATAATATCAATAAATAAACGAATCCAATATGCATATATATATATGTATATATATGAAAAACCTATTCAGATATTTAACAGGAATAAAGAATATAGCCATGAAAAATTTATTTATTTATTTATTTATTTATTTATTTTTTCAAAATCCAAGAATGAAAACATTTATTATATGTAAATATATCTATAAATATAAACAATTCGCCCCCCCCCCAAAAAAAAAAAAAAAAAAAATTGACGAAATAGTATAATGAATAAATATGAAAATATGAATTTTCATAATTTAAAACAATGAATGTATTTTAAAAATCAGAATTTATTCCAGCATTTCCAATTTGAAAAAAAATAAAAATAAAAATAAAAAATTGCAAAGTATGTAAAAAAAAAATTTTTAAAAATGTATTATGATTTTTTTACAAAGGCGGCCCTTTTCCCTCTTCCGAGACTCCAGTGGTGGTCGAGCGGTTCTGCGCTCAAAGCTGAGTGACGGGAAGTGCCTGGGTTCGATGCCAGGTCGCGCTTGTCTACTTAGTCATTCAGAGTTTTCTGTGGTTTTCTCCGAAAATTGCGTGCATACGGACTAGAATCCCTTAGAAAGACCCCCCACGGAGGGCACTCCCCTTCAGACGTACGACCTACAGTAGTCAATCGACCTTATTCCCAAATCCAATAAATCCATAAACCGAAATACAGCACTTTTTCATTTTTATCAATATTTTTCATTTTAAAATTTGCACTTTAAAGAGATTTTTAATCTGTATTATTTACTACTCATTTAAAGCAAATAATTTATTCAAAAAATAAAATTAACTTATATATATATATATATTTAAATATGTGCGATATAAAAATCAATGTAATGAAAAGCAGAGTCAATCATAATAATTTGAGCATTCCCTTTCAAAAAGCTACAGGATCATTTTTTTTATTAATTAATTATTTATTTATTTTTGGAACCAAAGCCAATAATACTGTATGGGGAAATTTTTTTAATTCTGAATATTTTCTTCTAAAGGATTCGAAAACTGCTTTTAGGTCATTCATCTGACTTTACAGCTTAAAATCAATGTTGGTGTTGGACATTAAAGCCAGCTGACTGCATTAGGGTCCAAGGCCTGGGTGTGCCCACCGTGGCGGTCCTTCTAAAGGGCCTTTGTCCACAATTACGCAAGTTTCAGGAAAAAAAACCGCGCAAAACTCCGAACAGCTAGACCGATAAGCGCGATTTGGGATCGAACCCGACACTTCACGTCCACCAGCATCAAGAAGTCAATTTTTGAAGAACTAGAACAGACTTAATGGTCGAGAAATTTCTGAATGTGCAAATGTAATTATGAAAAATATACTGGATAATGTAATTCTATGAACATCCATCTTTATAACAAACAGTATGATACCACTGTTTCTTGCATGTAAAATAATACTCTGTTCCTTAACAACATTATAGCTGCCTGGTACTCATAATTTCTAAAGTATTCTCTCAGCTTTTTAATACAAGTTCCTATAGTAAGATTTGTAATTAAAAACTATTATATTGAAGCTTAGAGAACATTTTTCTCTTTCTAGAATGCATTTTTTTTTCTACTTGTGCAACAAGAATTGGGAAAAAAAAAAAGAAGGAAAAAAAAAACTGTTATAACAACATAATTAAAAAGTAATGGTTGGGTTTAAGGCCGACTGCCTGCGCTAAGTTCCTAGGCCAATAGGTGTAATGCCCTCCGTGGGAGTCTTTCTGGGTTCTAGCCCGCATTTACGAGAGAAAACCACGTTTCTGAGAAAACCACGGAAAACTCCTAACGTCTTGTTCGATGAGCACGACCTATGATCGAACCTGACATTTCTTGAAAGGTAATAAAAATTACTTAAAAAAAATGATTCAATTTATAAATTGTTTAGGAGATTTCTTTCTTCTTTCATTTCTTAATTTTTGAAACATAAGGTTTGCCACTATGCATTATACAATGTGACCCAAGGAGAATGATATATGCTTTAATACTCAATTTGTATAGATAAATGGACAATGTGACTCAAGTGTGTTAAAAATAAGATGTTATTAAAATTTATCAATATTAGCATAGCTTGCTTAAGAAATAATGCATGTAATATTTATTAGAATTATTTCTAAGAAATAAAAAAAGATGGCAATAAAAATAGCATGTTGATAAAAATGTGAAAAAATAATAATAATAATAATAATAATAAAAATGTGTAACTTCAGTTTATAAATTCTGTGAAAATTAAAGATAATTAAATTCTTAAAATATTTATCTGAATCTGAGTGGAATAAGAAGTAATATAATTCACTCGAACCTCCTTAATGTGAACACTGTTAACATGAATTACTTTTTGCCCACCAGCGGCTGAGCGGTTGTGCGCTCAAAGCTGATAGACGTGAGGTGCCGGGTTCAATCCCAGGTCATGCTCGTCGGCCTCGCCGTTCAGAGTTTGCCGTGTTTTTCTCCGAAACTTGCGTAAATACTAGCTAGGACCCCCTAGAAAGACCCCATGTCAGGATTTGGACCTACAGCAATCAATCAGCCTTATTGCGAAATCCAATCCAATCCATGAATTACTTTTAACATGAACTGTTTCCACGATCTCCGTAAAAATGAAGATTACTTTAGTAATATGAAGATTAGTTACTGATAGCATGGACTACTGATACTGTTGTAATATGAGTTCCATTAAAACGAAATTCTTGAATCTATATATAGCTGACATTTATTGTAGACGATAAACAAGACGATTTACATTACACACATTCAAAATAATTAGAATTAAACATATTTAAATGCAGATTACCTTTGTAGTTTTAGTTATTTAACCACACAGGTAATAATGGCCACCAAGGCCGTTGCACACAGCTACATTCCGTTTTTTAACTCTGGCGTGCTTCGCTGGGAGCAGTTGGAGAGCTCTCTTTCACGCGCATGCGCAATTAAAGGCGCATCTGTTTTATTTATTAAAATGAATCGTTCGCTACTCCAACACACACCCCCTGCGAGCGACGCATTTTAATCTACACAAAATAAAAAATATAAATACAAATATAACATAATACAGGATGAACACATAAAAATAAAAATATAAAAATTAAGAAATTAAAGAAATATTTTCCATTGAATATAATAGTTTTTCTTCGTTTACAGCTTTTGTCAAGAAATCTGATATTAGGGCTTCACTTGGAGTATAATATAGATCAATTATTTTGTCTCTGATCAAGTCCTTTACAAAATGTAATCTAAGATTTATGTGTCTGGACTTGTTGGATGATCTTGTACAATTAGCCCATTGTATGGCTGCTTGACTATCTGAACTCAGTGACACAGTATTATTTATAAAATTTTTAAAGTTTAATTCCGATAATAAATTTATTATCCATGTTATGTCCTTAGAGATTTCTGAAATAGCAAACAACTCGGCTTCACAAGTTGATAAACTTACACTTTTTTGTTTATGACACTTCCATGATATTAATGAATTACCCAACAAAATTACACCACCAGAAAATGATTTTCCATTTTCTGCATTCCCCCAACTTGCGTCTGAACTTGCATTTAAATACCCAAATTCTGTACTATAGAATAATTTTTTATCTTTAGTTCCCTTTAAATATCTTAAAACCCTTTTTGCAAGTAAAAAATGCCTTTTTTCAGGCTTATGATTAAATTGTGACAAATAAGTAATTACAAAAGCTATGTCTGGACGCGTTCTATTAGATAAATATAATTCACCTATAATTTCCTGATACACGTTTACATCAATAGTTTCATTTGTGAGTGGTAAGCTTTTATCTTCTCCTTTAACAATTGGGGTTTTTACTGTTTTACAATCACTTAGATTGTGTTTAGCTAGTAATGACTCAATGTATTGAGTCTGTGACAAATAGATACCGTTGTTATTTTGTAGTATTTCTATACCTAGAAATTTTGATTTATTATTTTCATGTAATTCATATATTACTCTAATTTTGGAGATTATATCTTCATACATTTCTTGATTATTACTGAAAATACAGAAATCGTCCACATAGATGCTCAAAATAAGAAATTTATCATTATCACTTTTAATGAATATGCAATTATCTGAAGCTGTTTGTACTAATCCCAATTTCTCTAATTCAGATTTTATTTTCAAATACCAGTTTCTCCCGCTTTGCTTCAAGCCATAGATACTTTTCTTTAATTTACATACCTTTCCTGTACCTATAGACCCTTCAAAACCCTGCGGTGGTAACATGTATACATTTTCCTCTAAATTACTGTATAAATACGCGGTTTTAACATCAAAGAATTTTACAATTAAATTTAATTTAGCGGCAATTGCAATTAGCAAACGAAATGTTTCCATGCACAGAACAGGTGAGAAAGATTCCGAATAATCGACGTTTTTAATTTGATTATAACCCGCTGCACATAACCTTGCCTTAAAAATTATATTACCTGAATCATTTTGTTTCTTAGTATAAACCCATTTGCTTTTTATTAATTTTGCGTCACTTGGCTTATCAACGATCTCCCAAACATTATGTTTATTTAATGAATCCATTTCATCTTGCATCGCTATTTCCCAATTTTGCCAATTAATACCATTTTTCGCTTCTAAATAATTATTTGGGACACTTTCCGTAAAATTACTCACTATTTGTTTATTCTTTATTCTTTCACTTCTTCGTAATTCCAAATTACTTCCGGCTTCGACTCTGCAACTCTGCTCAATTTGCTTCCCCCCTTTGGCGCTCCCCTCTGCTGGCGCGCCAGAAGTAGAGGATTTCGATATGCTACTTTCTTCATTTTTCTCATGAAAGAGTTCTAAATGCGGAATTTTGTTTTCTGTTGTTTGAGTTTCGGTTTCATTTGGGGATGAATCATAGAATGATTGAATATCCCAGACATTATTATTTTTCTCAAAAAATGAACTGCCTTTTAATGATTCGTTGAATTTGACCGATCTTTCCTCAATTACTTTTTTACTTTCTAGATCATAAATTCTATACGCCCTACGTTCACGGCTATACCCTAGAAAAATTCCTCTCTTTCCTGGAATTTCAAATTTATTTCTCAATACTTTAGGGATATGAAAATATGCTACACAACCAAATTTTCTTAAGTAATTTAATTTAGGTTTTTTACCGGTCCAAATTTCTAGGGGTATTTTATTTTTCCCTTTACGTGGTGTTACATTAGAAACTCGTGTACTAAAGTTTATACCTTCTGCCCAAAAATATAATGGTAACTGACTTTCGTATAATATAGTCCTAGTTCTTTCTAGTAATACTCTGTTTCCACGTTCCGCTTTACCATTCGATTCGCTATTATAAGGAACCGTTTTTTCATGTGAAATACCAGAATTAATTAGATAATTATCCAATTTTTCATTTACAAACTCCAGGCCGTTATCTGACCTGAGCCTTTTGATTCTTTTACCAGTTAAATTTTCATGTTTACTCTTAAAATTACAGAATGTTTCATATACCTCACTTTTATTTTTCAAAAAATAAGTAAAGTACATGCCAGAAAAATCATCCACTAAAATCATAAAATATTTAGCACCCCCTAACGACACAGGATTAATTGGCCCACACAAATCTATATGAATCAATTCTAGAATTTCGGAACTTTGTTCTATATTAACAGGTGGATGATTTTTTCTAGTTACCTTACTTATATCACAAATTTCACAATTAAAATCATTTATGATATCTACATTTATATAATCACTCATTTTAAGCATATAGTTAGGATTTAAATGGCATAACCTACTATGCCAGGTTTCATAATTAATATCATTCATCACAACATTACATTCTTTACTAGTAATTGGTTCTAAATTAATTTCAAGTTTGTTATTATTTCTATATGCTTTAGTAACCAATCTGTTATTACAATCAAAAATTAGTACAGAATTTTTAGTAGATTTAATGCTGCATCCCTTATCCATTAATGAGGTAACCGACAAAAGATTATATCTAAGATCTGGTACAAATAACACATTTTTGATGGTTAAATAAATAGGATTTTTACTTACGGTTTTTGCTTTGACGCTTCCGGTGCCATGGCACATAATTTTTGCATCCTTACCTGCCAAGAAGATTTCTTTATTTTCTGGTTTTAATTTATCAAACCAAATTTTATCTTTTACCATATGGTCGCTCGCCCCGGAATCTAGAACGAAAACATTATCACACAATGAATCAATAGTAGAAGCACTAAAAACAGAATTATTTTTTTCTTCTTTCTTATCAAAACGAGAATTGTTTTTTCTGTTCTTCTGTCCCTGTTTATAACCATAAGTGTTAAATGTTCTTTGTGAATTGTTTTTATAAAAACAGTCCTTTGCAAGATGATTACTCCTTCTACAGATATAACAAAGTTTTTTGTTCTTGTCCTTTTTCACGAAGAACGCTTCGGGTTTATTTTGTTCATTATGTGGATTCAAGCTTGATTCTTCCTCTCTTAAAATTTCTAAAACTTCCTCCATAGATTTTTCCCTTTGTGTTTTCAACACATCTCTGATTTTGCTAAAGTTTCCCGATAGTCCTCTTACTGTGTGATAGACCAACTCTCTTGTAGAAATTTCCAATCCTAACGATTGACATTTTACAGCTAGTCCTTTTGAACGTGCTATGTAATCATTTACAGGTTCATTCTGTTTCATCAGTAAGTTTTTCAGTTCATTTCCGGCGTCTATTCTTCTATCCTCTAATTGCCCAGTAAAAGTGTTCTTTATATTTTCCCATAAGATTTTGGCATTTTCTTCATTAGAAAATTGAAGAGCGTGTTCGTCGGATAGAGAAAGCTTCATATAGGCGACTGCATCGGAGTTTTTCAGATCCCATTCTTGAGATTCCGCTGCGCTCAGTCCTTCTGGTTTCACCGTTGTAATAACAGAATCGAGTCTTTTAATTGATAGGGCTGCTTTTATTTTCATAGCCCATATGAAATAATTATTACCGTTTAACTCCGGTATATTTATTCTTTCCATTCTTTTCTTTTGGACTAATTATTTCAGAATTTTGATTTCAAGAATTTCCTAGATAACCACGCTCTGCTACCATTTGTTGTAATATGAGTTCCATTAAAACGAAATTCTTGAATCTATATATAGCTGACATTTATTGTAGACGATAAACAAGACGATTTACATTACACACATTCAAAATAATTAGAATTAAACATATTTAAATGCAGATTATCTTTGTAGTTTTAGTTATTTAACCACACAGGTAATAATGGCCACCAAGGCCGTTGCACACAGCTACATTCCGTTTTTTAACTCTGGCGTGCTTCGCTGGGAGCAGTTGGAGAGCTCTCTTTCACGCGCATGCGCAATTAAAGGCGCATCTGTTTTATTTATTAAAATGAATCGTTCGCTACTCCAACAGATACCATGAACAAATTTTTTAGCCTCCTTGTGATTCTCGTTAACAAAGTTCAACTGAATATATATATAACCATTTAAACATTATTATAGTTCTTTTCCATTTTGCATAGCGAAATAACCAGTGATTATACATAAATTTTGAGATATATATGTTATCTGTATCAGCTGAAATTTTTTTAAAAAGTGTGGAATATATATATATATATATATATATATATATATATTAAGTAAATGCATACGATGATTTACTTTTACTCTATTATCAAAAGAAAAGACAAGGAATCATGTAAAAAATCTTTTATTATATAAGAAAATTAACATAAAAAAGGAATGAAAAACAAGTTACATAGAGTTTTATTCAATAAAAAAAAAAAAAAAAAGAAAAAAAGTTACATCAACAAAATAATGATTTATAAACACTATTTATAAAATTTTATAAACACTATGACTGCAAAATTTACAAAGGTGCAAATTCAATTATAAACCTTAAAAATTATCTTTCTTAAAATACAAAAAATATTCCTTTAACATCATAATAATATACATTTTTGAGAGTAATAAAGAAAAAAGCCATTTTTTTTTTTTTTTTTTTTTTTTTTTTTTCTAACAAGGGAAGCTTTTACAGTGTTCGTCATACTTGAAATTAACATTAAGCACATTTTATACAGTTTTTAATGCTTACTCAAAATATGTAATCAGTTTTTTAAAAAACTCATTTTTAATGGAATTATGACCCTCTTGAATTTGATGAATTAGCGATTTCTCTCACCATTATAGAGAATTCCAGCACATAATATTTTCTAATTATTTAAATGCATTATTTACACGTGCCTTACAGAATGAGTGAAAAAAAAATATTATTTGTTAGTCTATATATATAAAAGAGCAGAGTCTGTGTGTGTGTGTGTCTGTCCGCTATAGAATCCTAGGCCGTTTCACCGAGCAGGACCAAATTTGGCACGGTTAATGCTTACGACCCGAGAAAGACAACGCCGCAAGCAATTTTACAAAATTCGCCCCCCAAGGGGGGGAGGGGGGCAAAACGTAATTTCACAAAATCCTTCATATCTCAAACACAAGAACAGATATCTGTTAAATTTTTGCTTTAAAATATAGCTAATACAAATGTCTAAAAATCAGTTTCTGGAATTTTTGAAATTCGGTCCCCAAGGGGGGCGGGGGGGGACGTGATTTCACATGCGTAAAACGTGATTTCGCATCATCCTATATATCTCAAACAAAACAATTAGATATACGTGAAATTTTTGCTCTAAAATATAGCTAATGCAAGTATCTAAAAACTAATTTCTTGAATTTTAGAAATTCAGCCCCCAAGTGGGGCAGCAGGGGGGGCTATGGAGCAAAAACAAATAGAAATACAGTTAAGCCGTTCAAAATTGGTACCGATAGGTTTTAAAGGCCTCCAAGTCGAATGGGGATATTTTCGATTGTGTAAAGTAATTAGGAGGGGCAAGAAGGGGGGAGGGGAGGGGGGGGCAAAAAAATAAAAATAGTGTCAGATCGTTCAAAATTGGTACATAGAGGTTTTCGATACTTACAAATCGATTGCGGATATTTTTGAATTTGTAAAATTATTAGGAGGGGCGGGTAGCGGGGTGGGGCAATAAGGGGGGCTATGGGGCAAAAACAAATAGAAATATAGTTAGGCCGTTCAAAATTGGTACAGATAGGTCTAAGAGGCCTGCAAGTCGAATGGGGATATTTTCGATTGTGTAAAGTTATTAGGAGGGACAAAAAGGGGGGAGGGTAGGGGGGCAAAAAAATAAAAATAGTGTCAGATCGTTCAAAATTGGTACATAGAGGTTTTCGATACTTACAAATCGATTGCGGATATTTTTGAATTTGTAAAACTATTAGGAGGGGCGGTAAGGGGGGGGGCTATGGGGCAAAAACAAATAGAAATACAGTTAGGCCGTTCAAAATTGGTACAGATAGGTTTAAGAGGCCTGCAAGTCGAATGGGGATATTTTCGAAAGTGTAAAGTTATTAGGAGGGGCGAGAAGGGGGAAGGGAGAGGGGGGCAAAAAAATAAAAATAGAGTTAGATCATTCAAAATTGGTATGTAGAGGTTTTCGATACTTACAAATCGATTGCAGGTATTTTCGAATTTGTAAAATTATTAGGAGGGGCGGTAAGGTGGGGCTATGGGCAAAAACAAATAGAAATACAGTTAGGCCGTTCAAAATTGGTACAGATAGGTTTTAGAGGCCTGCAAATCGAATGGGGATATTTTCGAAAGTGTAAAGTTATTAGGAGGGGCGATAAGGGGGAGGGGAGAGGGGGCAAAAAAATAAAAATAGAGTTAGATCGTTCAAAATTGGTATATAGAGGTTTTCGATACTTACAAATCGATTGGGGATATTTTCGAATTTGTAAATCTATTAGGAGCGGCGGTAAGGGGGCTATGGGCAAAAACAAATAGAAATACAGTTAGGCCGTTCAAAATTGGTACAGACAGGTTTTAAAGGCCTGCAAGTCGAATGGAGATATTTTCGAAAATGTAAAGTTATTAGGAGGAGCGAGAAGGGGGAGGGGAGAGGGGGGGCAAAAAAATAAAAATAGAGTTAGATCGTTCAAAATTGGTATATAGAGGTTTTCGATACTTACAAATCGATTGGGGATATTTTCGAATTTGTAAAATTATTAGGAGGGACGGGAAGGGGGTGGGTCGGTAAGGGGGGCTATGGGCAAAAACAAATAGAAATACAGTTAGGCCGTTCAAAATTGGTACAGATAGGTTTTAGAGGCCTGCAACTCGAATGGGGATATTTTCGAAAGTGTAAAGTTGTTAGAAGGGCCTTGAAGGGAGAGCGGAGGGGCAAAAAAAATAAATAAAATAGAGTTAGATCGTTCAAAATTGGTACAAAGAGGCTTTCGATACCTACAAATCGATTGCGGATATTTTTGAATTTTTAAAATTATTGGGAGGGGCGGGAAGGGGAGGAGGGAGCGGAGGGGCAAAAAAATAAAAATAGAGATAGAACGTTCAAAACTGGTGCATAGAGGTTTTTGATACTTGCAAATCGATTGCGGATATTTTCGAATTTGTAAAGTTATTAGGGTGATCATATATATGCATTCGCGCGTGCGCATCGCGCACGGGTCTACGCTACCGAAGGCAGTGGGGACCCGGTGAGACATTTTTCCCGATCAGAGTTTTTTTTTTTTTTTTTTTTTTTTTTAATGCAATTTTGAGAATTCGTTAATTATAATGATTCATTTAAAAATAGTGACCAGTGAAGCGGGCGTAGCCTGCTAGTAAAAAATAATAAATCTTCTCGATAGATTAAAAAAAAAAAAAAGTATGAAATTTTCCTACATTTCTTTTTTTTTTTTTTTTTTTTTCGCCAAATATGTTACCTACACTGATACTCAAATATATTATTAATATAAAATCCTCCATATATTATCTTGTTGAAATTCTAAACTGCTTTTGAGTTTAAAATTCCAGCATTTATGATAATTTTCTCTTAAGTTGTTCAAGCTGAAAAGTTTTGCATATGAGTATTTATTCAAAATTATATTTTCTAAATATTTCTGTTACACCTTTTAATCTTCCATAATTATAAATGAAAACATATAATTGATGTTAAACTATAACAAAAATTTCTTGAAATTTTTTTTATAAAGAAAGCCGCAATAATAAAAATGTTTTCTCTTATGATGATACTTATTCGAAAAATTCCTGCATCAAGAGAGCACACTTTGGTTTTTCCCTAAATTGTCAAATTTTAAGTTGTCACTGTTCTCAAAAATTGCGTTTTGCAAAAAACTGATTACATATCCTGAAATGGCATTAGAAACTTTATAAAATGCATATAGTATCGATTCAAAGTACAATTAACACTTAAAAAGATTGTCTTGTAAGTAATAGATGCAGGGCCAAATTTGAAATTTGGCATGAACGTAGCTACAGCCATTCCATTTCTTTAACACACACACACACATATATATATATATATATTAAAAAATTAGATATTTCTGAACTTAAAGAGGGGGGAATAAAGTAAAAACCTTTTTTAATTTGTCTAAATGTACAAAGTGTGAAAAAAAAGAATTAAAAAAAAAGAGGGGGGGGAGAGTAATTAGCCACCCAATTTAAATAAAAGAAAACTGTAACATTTTAATAAAAAAAGTAAATATACACTTCTTGCCATCAACTTGTAATAGTAAACTGCAGTTTTTGTTTTATATCTTTTGAACCAATTATCCAATTAAACAGAACATGTATATATATCTATATGTATATAGATATATATAAAGAGAGAGGAAGAAAAAGCATGCAGTACGCATTTATTAGTAACACTTTCCAACTGTACGTAATTGTTGTATCGAATAACTTTTAATATTCTTTGCCTACATTATCACACAACAGACAGAAGGACTGAATAACTTACAGATAGACTAATTGATTTTAAAATTACTCTTAGGCATTTTGGAAAGTGTTAAAAAGGCTTAACGCAAAAGAAAATGCAGCCATTAGATTATAATTACAGCTTTTTGATCTCTCTGAATATTTTAGTGTAGCCCTGTAAATCAGAAAGTTAATCATATCATATTCTAAAAAACATTATTTTAGAATATTAACAATACATTTCAACATTTTTATGATTTTTACAGTAGAAAGATTTTTAAATATAACTTTCAAAAAATTCTGTCCTAAAACGTAATGCTTTGGCTTTTTTTTTTTTTGTCCCTGTAAACAAATTAGTTGTACAGGACGTATTAATGTTATTTTAAATGGGGAACATTCTATAGAGAAAATATTTTAAAAAATAACACTCATAGAACACAATGCTTTCGAATTCTTTTGGGTGTCCCTGTACTCAAACCAGAAGAGATATTCATTCCATTTTCAATATGGAACATCCGACAGTGAACTTCAATAAAATATATCAGTTTCTAGAAATTCCATAAATATTTACAGGAGTTAGCGCGCAGGCAGACAGACAGACAGACAGATGGACAGATACACAAACTGAAATCATATTCACACTTAAAAAATGTTAGAAGGTCTCGAAAACGCTTAACGTAAACGAAAGTACAATTCTAACCCTTTTTTATTAATAGCTCTTAGTATAACTGTATATTTTTGTGCCACCCTGTAAATCTAATGCTAATCATGCTATATCTATGCAAAGCTTTCTTTTGTGCATATAAATAACATATTTCAATTTCCTAAAACTTCGTGGAAAGTAAAGTTTTTAAAATTTGATTTATAGAAATATCTCTTTCATAGAACATAATGCTTTTGGAATACCTTTGAGTGTCCCTGTACATAAACCGATGGTGGTATTTCCTCCATTTTATACAAAAACATCCAATAGTAAACTTGAATAACATATTTCAATTTCATTAAGATATGTCTACAGGAAAGGTATGAAAATATGATTTATAAAAATACCTCTCGTAGAACACAATGCTTTGAAATACTTTCGGGTGTCCCTGTACACAAACCTGTAGAGGTATAAACTCCATTTTCAATAGGGAACATCCGATAGTGAACTTGAATAACATATAAGTTTCAAGAAATTCCATAAATATTTACAGGAGTTAGAGCGCGGACAGACAGACAAACCGAAGTCATTAACACTTTTCAACTTTGTTGGAAAGTGTTAAAATTAAACCCAAGGCCTAATTGAGAAATTCGCTTTCGAACCTGATCCGTGCAGTTTTCTAACATACCCATATCATAAAAAGAATAAAATGAAGCACACAAGTTCTGAGGTTGCAATATTTCATTGTTGCTCTAGTACTACACTCATGCCTACTTATTTTTTCTGATATAGAGCTATGTTTCTTTCCACCTTTAATAACTGTTGTGAATCTAGGAGTTTTTTACTGTGAAATCATAATCATTATTTTTAATTTTTGACAAAACCAATTAAAAATTTCTTTTTTGTTCAAAACACTACATTTCTATAATATGGTAATAATAATGATAATAATATAACGTGATTCATCATCTAACATGAATTGGAAGTTAAAAGATTGGCAGTTTGTAAAATTAATTTAAGATGTCAATGCAAAGTGGCCTGAAAAAAAAAAAAAAAAAAAAAACATTTTAAATTATTTTTAAAATATCTTAAAATAAAACTCAGTAATTTTGAAATGAATTGAAAAAAGTTTGACTGTGAACTCATATCATTTTTTACCAATTTTTAACTCTTGCCAAAATCGGTTTACAATTCAAGATTTTTAAAATACTTTTTTTTTTTAAGCTGCAATTAGAAAAAAAAAAAAAGAAAAAAAAAAACGTGATTTATAATTTAACATGATTTAAATTCGTAAGATTGCAAGCTCGCCGAATAATATGAAAAAAGGAATCCGCGTTTGTAATGATCGATAGACGGCGCTTTGTGAACTGCAGTTGTTAGTAAACATTATAGCCACGTGTGTTCCATTAGTGTTCTTTTTGTTATTCTACTAAATATTAGTACCACGGAGTAAAAAGACAGGAGAAGAAGGTAACGCTGAAATTTTGTGATGTTGTTTTCTAATGTTTACAGATGGCGCCAGCGTGCAATCCTTCCTTCTCTCCAGCTTCCGCAATGTTATTCAATGGGGAAATGTCTCGTTTTAATTATTTTTTTTTTTAAATAATATCAAGCTGAAAAAATTTCGATTGAAAGCAAATTTTATTAAATAGAGTATTCTAACCAATATGTTTTTTTTAAGAGCCATTTTATACTAATTTTACTTTGAAAGAAAGCTTTTAAAAAATGACGATTTCTTATGAAACGAAGCTAGCTAAAACAGATAATTGGGAGGAAGGAGAATGGATGAAATTTTGTAAAGAAAAAAAATAAACTTACTTTAGGTGCAGAAAATACGAACTCGGACTTTATTTTTCTCCTAGGGCTTTTTTTTTGTTTTTCTTATCACTGTCATAGCCTGTTTTACAACTAGGAACGAAACATTTATTTGAAACATCTGAATTATGCAGTTTTAAGAAGTTACAAAGTAATTAAATTGCTTAAAATAAAGAAATTTAAATGTACTCCAGCAAAATTCTATTGAAAACAACAATATATCCGCGCCGAGGTAGGGAGGAATGACAAGTGGCGCCCTCAATATTTACCAAAAATTTAGATCACAGTTTCGTAGCTTTCTCCCATTGGACCTTCAACTCCTATTAATATTACTCCGTGATTAGTACTATAATTTCTCCGCCATTACATTATGGAAAATTGATTGCTTTTGGAAAAAATACTTCAGTTTATTCAAAGTTCGATCGGAAGTAGATTTTTAACTGAAGTTGAACAAATATTAATTTCAAATCATCTGATTAATTCTTTACTTCCATTAGCCGAAGCAACTGAAATTTTAAATTTGTCATTTGGAAATAAATGGAAGCTCAATTCTGGATTTCTTGATCCTTTGGAGTTACACTGTGGCACACAAAAGTATGTGTTATCTTTTTTACCGTATTTATTCATTTTTATTCAATAAATATATGTGAAACTAAATATCGGCAAGCAATGGCGGCTGTATGGAATTCGAATTAAACCATGTTTATTGTAATTTCACCTTATCCCACCAGAGGGCGAGCATTTCATTACAATCGCGGATATTGCTAGCACGCAAATTTTAAAATCTTAATGCAAAGTGACCTGAAAAATTACATTTTAATTAATGAAAAAAAAAAAAAAAAAAGACTATGTCAAACGGAATTTTACTAAGAACCATCCCAATTAAATCAGCCCTTTTTTATTTTTTTTTGTATAGTAGTAGAATATTTATAAGACAACAATTTTATCATTCAATAAAACATTAAAATCAATAGCTTACATTAGGTGGACGAAATAAACTTGGGTTCTTTTCACCTATTTCCTTGTTGTTGTTTTTTCGAACACTTCGATATCCAGAGGTGCAACCCGGTGCGTAACAGTGTGACATAGTAAAAAAATCTAATATTAAAAATAAATTAAAAATAAAACTGAAAATAAAAGTAAAATTTCGTCTGCTCACAATGCTATTATACGGCGTTAGTGGACAGTCAGTGAACACATACGACCCCTAGCGGCGAACGAATAATAGCGACCATTTCGGGTCCATTTTTGAAGGAAGGCCGCCGTGGGAGAAAAGGGTCCTTGTTATCTAAGTCCGTGGTATAGACTTAATAGTCTTAGTATAGTAGTAGTCTTAGTATAGGGTAAGACTACTATATAGTAGTCTTAAAGCGCTATTACACGAGCGACAAAAGTTGCTTGAATCTACCGGCGTCACAGTACAACGCAATGGTTTCCCAATGTGTCGCTCGAAACAAGCAACTTTTTTCTGTTGCAGCAATTTTATCGCCGGTATTCGAGCGACATCGCGTCTATCAACCATTGAAATTCTGGGAGTGTGACGTCTTCTGACGTCAGTCCCTTCTCCCACACCCCATGCCTTCTTCCCTTCAGGAAGAAAGCATGCTTGGCGCGCGAATAATGATCTAGTAGGGCCGTGGCGGGAGTCTCAAATAAATGTGATATTTTTAATTTATCTCATCGTACATAAATACTTATATGTTTAATTCAAAATTTGTATTAAAATGTGATTGTATGTATTTATTCGTTGTCGTTACTTTTCCGATTATTGTTATTATTTTATATTTTTAATTAAATGAAATTTTATTTTGGCGAATTTCACAAAAAGCAATTGTAGGATTATCCGTTTATATTTTATTTTATCCACGTTGTATTTTTTTCTTTTGAAATAATTAGGATAAAAGTACTTTATGAATTACTGGCTTTGTTTTAGAACTTTGAGATACAGCAATTTATAATAAGCTTATGTTCTTTCTTTCACCTTCACATTTTGATAATTATTGTACTTTTTTTTTTTTTTTTTCTTACCATTTTTACGTGAAAACAGAATTCAGTAACAAAATTAAACTTAGTACTTTTTATTTACTTATTTTCTGGAATGTCTTGTTTTCTGGAATAATTTGTTATATTAAATAATATTTTCATATCGTTTATGTTAATATTTTTCCAACTAAGCTTTATTAAAAAAATATTTATTGAAATATATAAAAAAGTGAGTGAATTAAATTGAAAGTAAATTATATAACACAGAAAAGGTTTATTTTATGTACAGTACTGGCCAGAATGGATGACTCACTACAAAAAATTGATATGTTTATGAACGCACAAGAATAATTGCATTTAACTAAGTATTTATTTTATGGGAATTATTAATTTTAGTTATATAAGCACAGTATACATACATAATTGAGAAAGTGTTCAATATTTGGTGTGGAAACCTTTTTTTTCCAATACAGCTTGGATACGATCAGGCATGGAAATACATAATTTTTAGTAATAGTCTGGTGTAATTTCTGTAATCCACACTTGTTTTGTAGTTTCTCTTAAGTCCAAAAGTGAAGTGGGGTTACGCTCAGCAACTTTGCGCTTTAAAATTACCCATCAGTTCTCGATTGGGTTTAGATCCGGGGAATTTCCGGGTCACGGCCCAAGGATCTGAAACCCCTGCTTTGCAATAAATGTCTTAACAGATTTAGTCTGGTGGCAAGGTACTCCATTATGTTGGAATTGTGTGCACTGGTTGATATTCATAAACGGGGGTAACTTCTCTTTTAGCACATCGAGGTAAACAGTTCCATTAATTGATGTGCCTTCAGGCATGAACCACAATCCACATCTTCCTTTGGCACAAATGGCTCCCCAGACCATGAGTTTTGCTACATTCTTCACGGTGGGAATAATATAGCGTTGACAGTCTGTTTCATTGGGAGGCCGTCGTATGTTTCTACAAAATGCATAAAACTGCGATACTTGAGTCTTGTCTGAAAACATCACATGTTTCCATTGCTTCGCAGCCCTGATACTTTTTACAAAATATCAGTTGGTCAGCAATGTTTTTGGGAGACAATTTAAGTTTCTTAGCAGGCTTGTAGGACTTTAAATTGGCATTGAATAGCCTGCTGCGGATTGTCCTTTGGCTAGGGATATTAACATATTTTGGTAAACCAGCTTGGATTGCTTTCGCTGATTTTCTGGGTGACTTCTTCACTGCCAAAATTATGAACTCATTCATGCGCTTGCTTGTGCTCTTGTAACGACCTTTTGGCTTTGAATATCCATAATTTCCGGTTTTTTTTAAATTACTTATAGACCTGGAAACTGTCTTTTGTGCCAATTGTAATCTGGCAGCAATTTCCCGAGTACTATAACCTCCTTCGCTCAGAATCTTTATTTGTGCATGCATTTCGCGTGAAACTCTTTTACCAGGCATTTTTATATTATTTCACCCTTCTGCAATAATTTGTACGTGAACACACGGTGAGCACAACTAATGAACTAACGAAATGCCAAGAAAGAACACCTGTACTTTGGCAGACAGCCGAAACGAACATCTGACGCAAATACGTCACTATGAATGGGAAAAAACAAGTGAGTCATCCATTCTGGCCAGTACTGTATATATAAATCCTACTTGCCCATCACCTTATTTATTTCTTTATTTTTCTTTCAATGCGTTACCCTGATTTGTTATTAAATATTTTTTTACTTTTTAATAATAATAATAATAATAATATGTTAATTATAATAGGATACACTTTCTTTAATTACTATAAATTTTGGTCTTTGTTTCATTACTTATTTTTTTCTTCTAAAAAAAAAACAAAAAAACAATCCGCGTTTGTAATGATCGATAGATGGAGCTTTCTCAACTGCAGTTCTTAGTAAATATAATAGCCACGTGTTTATTTATTATTATTCTTTCTTGTTGTTCTATCATTGTTTCAGCGTGAAAGTTACCAGTGGTATGATAATTTCAACTTAGCCCACCAGAGGGCGAGCATTTCATTACAATCGCGGATTGCAGAAAAAAGGTAAAAACGTAAGAATTGTTGGCTTTTTTTTTGAACACGCTTTAGCTTCACCTGTATGTATGTTTGTAACAGCTCTGGGAGCAAACAAAAAATCTATATTTTAAAAAAAGACTTACCCTACGTGAACGCTGTGGCTGTGAGGTAAAGCTCCGGGCTACGAACCCAAAGGTCTAACTTTCGAGCCCAGTCAGGGGAGATTTTTTAAAAATGGTTTTTGTTTAATTCTAAATTATTTTATAATCACCCTGTAATATGGTGTGTCACTCACACAATTTTTTCTTACCCTGCATTTTAATACTATAAAGATAGATATTTTGTGCTTTTTAGTTCACATTTCAATAAAAGCATGTTCTTTAATTTTTTAAAAGTATAATTTTATTTTTAATTACTTTTTTGAAGCCTCGGCTGTAAAAAAAATTTTGACATTAAAATATCAGTTGTGGATTAGAGGGATTTGTTGACAGAGCAATTTCATAAAAATGCAGTGTACATGACATATGAATATCTCCTTATATTATTAAAATCTGTGCGCGTCTGTCTTTCTGTGAGAAATGCCTTGTGACCGCTAAAGCTTCATCGCTTCATCAATTTTTCAAAATTCGCACATTTCAATTAGTATACAATCTTAACACCACAAAACAAACTTGCAGTTCAAATTTCAGCGATTTTGGTCAATAAACAAAAGATTTACATTTTAATTGCAAATTAAATTTTATCTTTACACGCCTGACATTTTATCTGTCGAAAGAGGATACCAGTTTCAAAACGACACAAATACACTTAGGGTAAAAATATTTCTTTTTCTATTTACTTCCATTAACCGACTACCGTAGATAATGGAATTCGAAATTTCACCTGATTTGCACGTTTTGAGGTGTCATGGCGCTGTAATAATTTAAAATTTCAATATTTAAAATTCTAATTATGTTTAAATTTTTTTTTTTAATATGTCATTCGATACACATTTTAAAGTACGGTTACATTATCGAAAGGGGAATTCGAGATTTCACCCGATTTACACGTTTTGAGGTCTCCTGATTAGGTTTTCTTTTGCATCGCAATAGTGGAATTCGAGATTTCAGCTTATTTACACGTTTTGAGGTCTCCTGAATGGGTTATCTTTTGTATATCAGCTACTAATTAAAGCGTCGAAAGTGGAATTAGAGATTTCACCTGATTTACACATTTTGAGGTGTCCTGAATGGGTTTTCTTTTGTATCTCAGCTGCTAATTAAAATAATTTCATAAGTAATACATCATTTGAAAGCTTTGTTAATTTGGAATTGAATAGTAGATTACAGAAATTCGATATTTCGACATTTCTCCTGATTTAAACGTTTCGAGGTATCCTGAATGGGTTTCTCTTTTGTCTCAGTTAGTAATTAAAAGAATTTCATAAGTAATACATCATTTGAAAGCTTTGTTGAGTTGGAATCGAACAGTAGATTACAGAAATTTCTACCGCCAGATGGCGCTGTCATGTTTTAAAATTACAATATTTCTAATCATGATTAAATTTTTTTTAATGCGTCATTCGATACACATTTTAAAGTACTTTTACATTATCGAAAATAGAATTCAAGATTTCACCAGATTTACACGTTTTGAGATCTCCTGAATCAGTTTTTTTTTGTATCTCAACTACTAATTAAAATAATTTCATAAGTAATATATCATTAGAAAACTTTGTTGATTTGGGATCGAACAGTGGAATACAGAAATTTCTACCGCCAGATGGCGCTGTAATATTTTCAAATTTCAATATTTCAATTTCTAATCATAATTAAAAAATTTTTAATACATCATTCGAAAGATATTTTAAAGTTCTTTTATATTATCGAAAGTTTTCAGCAGATTTACACGTTTTGAGGCGTCCTGATTAGGTGTTCTTTTGCATCTCAGCTAATTGAGTAAGACCGTTCAAAATTGGTATACGTAGGTTAATTAGAAGGGGCTAAAAGGGTGGGGAAGAAATAGGCGTGCACCGCGCGCGTATCCCCTAACTTGCGCTGCCGAAGGCAGTGGGGACCCGGTCCGACTTTTTAACCGATGAGAAATAATTTTTTTAATTTTCTTTTCTTATGAATAAAAATTTGATTTGAGAAGGAATACGTGCGCGCAGCTTGCGTATACCTTCACACGTGCACGCGCATGGGTCTGCGCTGCCGAAGGCAGTGGGGACCCGGTGTGAGTTTTTACCCGATCAGAAATGATTTTTTTTTGGGGGGGCACGAAGGGTCAGGGAAGGAATGCGGGCGTGCACCGCGTGTATTCTTTAACTTGTGCGCGCGCAGCGCGCACGGGACTGCGCTGCCGAAGGCAGTGGGGACCCGGGCCGACTTTGTACCCCATGAGAAATGATTTTTTTCTTTTCTTTTCTTAAGAATAAAAATTTGATTTGAGAAGGAATATTTGCGCGCAGCGCACGTATACCTACACACGTGCGCGCGCAGCGCGCATGGGTCTGCGCTGCCGAAGGCAGTGGGGACCCGGTGTGAGTTTTTACCCGATCAGAAATGATTTTTTTTGGGGGGGGGCACGAAGGGTCAGGGAAGGAATAAGCGCGCGCAGCGCGTGTATCCCTTAACTTGTGCGCACGGGACTGCTCTGCCGAAGGCAGTGGGGACCCGGGACGACATCTTACCCGATCAGAAATGATTTTTTTTTTAATTTCTTTCTTAGGACTAAAAGTTACTGTTAGTGATTCATTAATTATAATGATTCATTTGAAAATACTGACACGCTAGCGGGCGAAGCTCGCTAGTTTAAATAATAAGTATTGTTTCACGATGAACTTATAATTACCTCCTTACAGCCTAGATTTTTAGGTAAATACGCTTGGTT
>OZ005655.1:17307492-17385492 GCA_963930645.1 Salticus scenicus
GACATAAAATTTAAATATCTTTGTGATATTCATTTTTCTTCCTTTTTCACTAGAATGAACATAATTACAAATTAAATTTCTATACACACTTTTTCTAAATTATTATTATAACGTTTTAGCACTTTGAAATCTTCAAAATGTATTAATAAATAAAACAGCTTAATTAAACATCACTGGTTCTACTCTCGTAGCTAGTAGACGGAAAGGGAGGGAGGGGGGGGGGGGGGGTGCCAGGTTTAATCCCAGATTACGATAGTTTGAAGTTTCCGGTCGTTTTCTTCGAAACTCACATGTATATGTGCTAGGATAGCAGGAAGATTAACACCGTTTTACTTATCTGTAAAGCATATGCTGACCCATTTAATTGCATTCATGATATTGCTAAATTTTATTACAAAAGACATTTTTATTTTATCTATTAATTTTTTAGAATGCCAATGTGCCTTCATATTTATATATATATATATATATATATAAAATAGTTTAAATGTCTGTAATTGTGTTTTAATAAAATAAAATTTTTAGACACAAGAAGCTTTGGTTGGGTAAAGGAAAAAAAAAAAAAAAAAAACGAACAATGATTGACTTTTAGAAAAAAATATATTCGTAATTTCAAGTCAAATTAGTAAATAAAATTATGCAATATTATTATTTTATTTATTTATTTATTTATTGCATTTTTTATAAATTTAAATTACATTATATATAATGAACTATTTGTTATATTGATAAATGTTTGTTTAATCTCTATCCGCGTTTGTAATGATCGATAGATGGCGCTTTCTGAACTGCAGTTGTTAGTAAATATAATAGCCACGTGTATTTATTATTGTTCTTTCTCCGCCATTACATCATGGAAAATCGATTGCATAATATGATGATATGCAGTGGTATGATAATTTCACCTTAGCCCACCAGAGGGCGAGCATTTCATTAAAATCGCGGATAAAAAAGCTGCTGCTGTTTGTTTAAAACTGTCATCATATCTCTAATATCAATAAATAAATAAAATAAAAAATTCTTAAAAAGTACAGATATCCGAGAATCTCACTGTCGAATATTTTTCATGATTACAATATAATTTTCTTATTTCTCTAAATATCTTCGTGGAATAATAAATATGATCTGACTGAACATAATTTAATACATATTTTACACTATTAAAATAAAAAAGAAAATAAGTTAAGAGCATGCAATACCTTTATTTAAAGTTCTTTAAATAGTAAAAATTTTAAATTTAATATATGTTCGAAAGTATAAAAAATATTATGTGAATGGAATACAATTTATGCATTTTTCATAATATTTGAACAAATAAATAAATAAGTAAAAGAAAATAATTAAGAAATTACAAAAATTTTATTAAAAAATTTTAAACAGTAACATTTTTAATAGTTTGAGTTTTAAAAATCACCGTCTAGACGGTGTAATGGTTATCGTCCCTGACTCCCACACGGTTGGGTCCGGGTTCGAATCCCGGAGAAGGCATGGATGGTGTTGTCCTTGATTGTGGTAGGGATGACCGCCCATTGGATGCCTCTTCACAAATGGTCATCAATTCGGCGACCCCCCCCCCTTTTTTTTTCCCCGGCCAATGCTTAGTCGCAAGTGACGCGCTATTAGGGAAAAAAAAAAAGTTTTGAAAATCAGACAATGATACTAGCATATTTAAGGGTGATTTTATCCTTTCATTTAATACGTGTTTTTACAGCATTTGAAAAGATATAAAAGGAGGGTAAAGGCCTTTAGTGTTTTTATTTCTTAAATTTTTTAACTAAGACAAATTTTATATCATTTAAAAATTTTTAAATATTATTTATTCATTGATTGATTAATTTTATTTATTTATTGATAATTTATTCAGAAGGATTTGGTCACTTTTTTAACCCGTCAGTAGTCGTTGCAGCCAGCGCCACCTATTACAGATTGCGTACTTTTTATTTAACTGTCACCAATAATCTTAAGAAGTGATGTGAACCACGTTTCTTCGATTCTATTCGCGATTAATATATATCAAATGCCACTTCTAAAAATGTTTGGTGGCAGAGGCAGTTGAATAAAGAAATCTCTCAACACTGACGGATGAGCGGCAAATCGACCAACTAACGACTACTAACGGGTTAAATTTATTTATTATTATTATTTTAAGCCATTTAGTGTAAATCCAATAAAATATTTTTATTTTAATATAACATTAAAATATATTTTACTATATTAAAAAGTTATTTTTATTTCAGTTTAGCAACCAACAAAAGTAATATTACTGTCATATATATTTTGTATCAGATCTTTAAATTAGAGTTCATAGATTTGATGCAATTCATAATTATGTCTAATAAGAATGTACACGAAAGAAGAAAATCTGAGTGTTGCAAAAATATAAAAATCACGCTGACACACACAGCGATAAATGCGAGCATATGAATGTGTTTGAGAGAGTGACAAGTGAGTAGCAACCCTTCGTGTGGGGAGTGTCTGCATTGCCGCAATTTTTATCGCTTCAAGGAATACCGTGTAATAACAGCTTTACCCAATACGCCGCTGAAGTCGTGACGTCACAACAAGACGGTTGCATAAATATATACGATGCGCATCAGGCATTTTGTTGCCTTAGGGTTGCCACATGTACACAGCGCGTTTCTCTGATAAACAAACCACATTTTTTTTTTTTTTTTATCGTCTTACGTCAGTTTAGAGTAACTTATTTTATTATATTTCATAATTTCAGCTAAGTAAACTACGATATGAAAGTTTGTTTAGCGATAAACTGCTATAATCAATCATTCAAGAAGTAAATATAAAGTGTTCACAGACCTTCTATTACTGTGTATTTGAGTTTTGGCGACATTTTGTAAAAGAAACAGAAACCGCCCTAACAACACATCGTACATTCATAGGATATCCTCATAATAAAATGACATCCTGAGAATGTACTGTGGAAAAAATGTGTTTTTAGGAATATTATTGTTGCTTATTGTTCTTATCTTGACCGGATTAGCTTCAGATCAAGATTTCTTAAAATCATTAGGGAGCGATAAGGACGCCAAGCGGGAATGCTGTCCTCTTCGGAGGCAAAAAAATGGCAGTGATGCGCCGGCCTATTATTTTATTTAGGGGCTCTAGGCATAAACAAACATTGCGTGCGTATTCCCACCCAGTGGGCCCTCCGTGGCCGAGTGGATATGTCGCCACACTGCTAACCGCCTTCGAGCGTATGAGAGCGGGTTCGATTCCCGCGTTGGCCCTGGGTGTTTTCTCCAATTCTTCGTATTGTAATTCTGTCATGTGCTAACTGTCGTTATCTGACGAAGATTTACAAGCGGACAAATCTGATGTATATGCACGGATTAAAAGAGAAGGATGTATTACTAATGTTACGGAAAGGTAGTAATTTTCATCTTACAGATAGAGGGCGACCAAATCTCGAAAATACACCAATCAGCGCGTTTTTACATTTCTGGCTGTTCCTTCGTTGGATGACTGAAGCCGAAGGGGCGGGCTTTCCCTTTCTTTCGTGAGTTTCAATGATACTACACCAGGCGGCGATCGGATCGCTTACTCTATTCGGCTCCGTTCTCCACGCTGACCGCCCTATCTAGTTTATCATCCTGTATCCTAATCCGTGTGTATATGTTATCAATCAATAAACCAATAAACCCACCCAGTGAGAAGTTTCGAATTGCCCGCCCGGTTGTTTTGTTTCCGACCGATTTCCAGTGTTGCCAGACTTGGGGATTTCTCCCCATTTTGGGGAGTTTTGAAGCGTCAGGGGAAATATTTGGGGACAGAGATTTAGTGGGGAACAGTTTGGGGAAAAGAAAAATTTTGGAGAAATACACGGGGATTTTCTTTAAAATTAGTAAAATATGACATTTTCCTAAAATTCAATAAAAACAAAAAAATGGGCAATTCTGGATGCTATTTCTATTTCAGAAATAGAAAAGGCTAAATACTTATTGATTACTGCTTCGCTTGAATAATCAAACTTATAGTAAGCTGGAATAACATAAATTTGGATGCTTTGTCTTAGCTAGCTTGAATTAAACTTGCAGGGATGGAATATTCAGTTTGACAAAAGCTCTTTAAGCTCCCTGGGTATACCTTGTTTTGTTTTTCATGCATTTGAAAAAAAAAAAACTGTTTTTATATATACTTATGGGTTAAGTACAAATGATTAGATATGAGGAATCTCAGAAAGTTAGACAAATAGACAAAAGTTACACAAATTTAAAATTTTCCGAAAACTAGCGTATTGAAATTTATTTTTGTAAATGGGGATTTTTTTCTATAAAGAGCTTCATTTGGGGGAAAATGTGAGCTCAAATGTATTAAACATTTTTTTAACTTTTTCCAAAAAATTTGCATTTTTAGTATAAATTGAGTTGGGGATTTTTTTGGAAAAAAGTCTTGTTTTGGGGAAATTTGAGAACTGTTTGGGGAAATTCACTTTGGACCTTCTGGCAACACTGCCGATTTCGAAGCAATTTTTAACTTTCAAATAAAATGGTCTTGTGTTTTGCAGCCTGCTGCAATCATCAAACTGTGAGAAATGAGTGTTCCTTCTTTAGATTCCCTAAAGATAAAAAATTAAGAGCATTGTGGACAAATATGTCCAGGTATGTTTGTATTTTTATTTATTGAAAGGTTTTTAAAAGATGAAATTGAATTTCTGTGTCACAATATTTTTTATCATTGAAATCGATACGGAAAAGATTCAAAATTCTTAGAATTATTGCAATTTGATCTGTTCAATTACTTAAATAAAAGTATATAACAATTTCATAAGTTTGATAAATACTAGGGCTCAAAAATTAAATTGTCCAGGGTTGATAAGAATTAAAAGCAGACTTTTTATAATCACCATAATACTAGCCAAGCTTATAAATATTTAATCGGAAGTATCTTTCCAAAAATTAATTTAGTGTCTTATTTTAGGTGTATACTAAAAGTAAACAGTGTCATTGCAAATGTAATGCTAACATCCCTTTTCTTTTTTACTACAACAATTCAGTATTTCATACAAGCGTTTTTTAATAACGTAAATAACTAGAGGTTTGCACAAGCCGAAAATTTTAGGCCCGGCCCAGCCCGTTTCAAAAACATGAAAAATAACAACAACAATAAAAAAATAAATAAAATTGCGTGCCTTTCTATGAAAAAGTTTTTTAGTACTTGTTTTACAGAGGTTTTACATAGCAAAACAATGTAATGTTGTTTAACAAAACTACTGATCTTTTACAAGACAGTTATACGTAAACAGAAATTCATTATTACAGATGAATAGAAGGCACAAAGACAGACAAAAAGTCAAATTGAAAGTATTAGCATTCATCAAACAATATAAGATAGTATTAAAAATGGTTAACACTATAAAAAATGCACGTTAAAGGATTTCCATTTACCGTAATGTATCCAAATCCTATATGATCCAGTAAACAAAACTTTAATGCTAATCTAGCCATTTTTAATAAAAAGATGCTTTTGCACATCCTAAAAATGATACTAATTTCATCTAGTGCACTGGAAAGTAGAGGAAAAGTTAAAGTGGAGAGATTTTTATATCATTCATAACACCTGGACTCCACAGATCATAGGACAAAAAGCCTCAATATATCTAAGGACTGTAATATATCTAATTTCTTTTGTTTGTACTTATACACCACTAGTAGCGACATGCATACTATTTTGAATAGAAAACCATCTAATATATCAATTTCAAGACATGCTAAAAATATTTACAAAAAATCTGATGACAAACTGACAGACAAGTTGAAATTATAAGCATTTTTTTTAAAACAAAATTAAATTTTATCTAACATACTAGTCTATAAATTTATGTAAAACAAATGACTGAAGAAATATTTTATCATTTTTCATTTTCATTAATTAACAAGAAAAGAAGTAAAAAGTCTGAGTTGCCACGGCCCAGAAAAAATTTCATTAAAGTATGGTCTGCCCCAAGTGTACCTGTACACACACACACACACAAAAAAAAAAGCCCGGCCTAGGCTGCAAAAAGATTTCAAGCCTGAGCTCGGCCTGGCTTGAGAGAAAATTTGAAAAAATTGGCCTTAATCTGGTCTGCAGGCCATGAGTCTGTGCTCGTGCAAAACTCTAGTTTGGGCTTGTAAAAACCAGGGGTGCAGTAAATGTTCAAACCTCAGAAATTTCCCCCAAACACAGTATAAATTTACCTCAATAATGCAAAAATCTACTTTGCTATACAAAGTCATTTGTTCTATGTAATAAATCTTTAAGAGAATAAGTATACAGTGTAACATAAAAATATCGCTGTTAGTGTATAAGCACTTCAAAGTAGCAAATTGTTATTTTTGATTTACATTTTTATTTTCTCTTAAAAAAATATTCAAAATTTCCCCAGTCAGTTTAAATTTCCCCCGAACCTTGTTCGGGCGTTCGGACATATTCTGCACCCCTGGTAAAAACTTTATTATGGTAAACACTATCTAGTCTATGCAGCTATGTATCAGGGCATGTAAAGATATAAATAAGGAAATTTGAGAGTTTTATCTTAAAATATTTGACTTACAATTTATGATAAAAGAACAGAGATAGATTGAATTACAGATGGCTACAAATTATGATCAATGTATTTTCCCCTAATACATATTAATTGCTACGGAACTGAATTTTGTGCATTTTGATTCTCTTTGATTACGTTAAGAGGAAGGATCCAAATTTCTAATGGGGTTTTCAGGCAGCAAGAGGCATTTGCATGTTCGAGGGCAATTGGTAGTTGCCTATTTTGAATTTCTGTAGATGTGTATTTTTTTTAAATTATTAAAAAAACAATGTTTCAAAATTTTAATACTGAAAATGATTAATTTGTACACTCATAAATTTTAGAGTTTTGTACAAGCAATTTGAGAAGGGTGTTTCATCTTTGTGTTCTATAATTAATTTTTAAAAAATAGGCACTTCTTGCCACCCTTTCCTCTAAGTGTTATTTAAAGTTAAAAATAAGTATAAGTTCCTATATTACCTCTCTAAATTATTTTGTGATAAGTTTATTTCATTGATGTTGCATGCATAGCTGCCAACCTTTGAGAATCAAAATTAGGGAGATTCCAAGCTTTAAGAATCAACATTAGGAAGATTTTGTATACAACATAGTTTAAGCCGTAAATAGAACATTAATAGTACAGTAATTGTTGGAAAGAGAAGGAGCAAATAAAAGGGAAATTTTGCAGTATCTTATTGCAAATATGAGAAAATGAAAATAAATAAATAAAACATACGGAATTTAAAATACTACTAGATTATATTAAATTCTAACCATACCGAAATTATATATATACAGACTTGGGAAAATTTTTCCTACCTGAATAATCTATTCTTCATTTTTTTCCCAAGTTTACAAATTTGGTATAAATATTTAATTTAATTGAGGAAAAATAAATAGATTCATTAAGTTCAGCAATAAAGCCTAAAAATAATTACATACGTGAGAAATATTGAGTACTTCTATTGTTTTATTGTTTCTAGAATTGATTAATTGATCACTATCCAGAGATGGGGGGGGTAAAAAATAATTACAGAGTAAGAAATATTAAACTCTTTTAATTCTACTTCTAGAATCCAATACAGAAAATTTAAAATAAATATTATCATTTATGTTGCTGATGGATTGGGAGATAAGACTTCTGCAAAACACTTGATTGCCGATTGCTAGTTAAGAGATAAATAAAAGAGGGGGAGGGGCAAAAAATAACAACATGAGCAAGAAATATTTAACAATTCTATTTCTTTATAGGTTCTAGAATCTCATAAAGCAAGTTTGAAATTAATATTGACATTTATGTTGTAGATGGAGAAAGATTGGGAATTGGGAGCTTTCGTAGAACATTTGAAAATTAGGTGGTGCGTGACGAAAATTTTGAAAAATTCAGGAGGTATTAATGTTTTTCGGGAATTCGGGAGATTGCCTCAAAATTCGGGAGAGTTGGCAGCTATGTGCATGTATAAATCATTTTTCTTTCTTTTTAGTGAAAAGGGTTTCTCAGAATGAGGATGTCCCAGGCATCCAGCACAGAGCTGATGTTGCGATTCTTCAGAACGAGAATGAAATTCAAAAAATGAAAATTAGTTCTCTGGAACTAGAATTGGCAAAAAAAAGCCTTTATTTTGCATTCAGCATGATCAAAGATAATAATGACATGATACTAATGTACACAGGCTTACCAAACAGTAGTGTATTTTATGTAATATTAAATTACATGAAAAGATTAGATTTTAATTACTACTGTAGTTGGAAAGTGTCATCGTCCTTAGAAGATCAATTATTTATAACACTTCAAAAACTCAGGCTTAATTATAACTTTCTGGATCTAGCAGTACGGTATTTAACCTCTGTTACAACCATAAGAAACATATTTTTTACCATTCTCCACGTACTATATGAATCGTTGTATCAATTTGTTTTTGATGATGGTAAAAACTTGCCATCTGTGCATAAGGTTGAACAATGTTCACCTATCGCAGATGATTTCCCGAATTGTAGATTTCTGTTTGACTCAGGCCCGGATCTATGGGGGGGCGGAAGGGGACACTTGCCCCGGGCGGCGAAGACTGAGGGGCGGCAGCCGCCAGGTCCAGCTAGTCTCGCTATTTGTACTATGCTGGATCCGATTTCCATACCATTTTCGTAGTACATTGCATCGTCTGTAACAAGCTCAGAGCGTGAGACGTATGACCCTCACTCAAGACGTATGACCAAAACAGAGTGAAAACCTGAAAACGTAGTATTACTTATGAGCGCACGACGCGCGCGAGTGAGTGAGCATTAAAATCTGAACGAGGACGATATACGTATCTTTGCAGATGCGGTAGGTGAGAGGTGGCATGGCAGCAGCAATTGACTTATCTATGTAAAATGAAAAGTATAGGTGGAAAGCGATTCTTCGCATTGTAACTGATGTCATTCTATATTTGGCTACTAATTATTTCTTTCTCCGAGTCTCTACTAAAAATACTAGTTTATTATTAATTAGCTGCCTTCAGCAATAAGCTGGTTCGTTATCCTTGAAAAATCCGGCTGTATGAAACCCCCATTATGTGGAGCCTACGCCACCTTTTTTCCGTTTCTGGACCTACAACAGCTTATTGACATATAGTGTAAATTATTGAATTATTGAAAAATTGAATTGCTTTATTGAAAATTTTAATTGTAGTAAATTTCCGCTCGGTAGCGCCTGCGGCGCCCCTTCATGTTTCAGTATCTGAAACAGTCTGCTCGCTTACCACCTGAAAATCTCCATCTTTGAAAATTCTAACTGTAGCAAAGTCCCGCTCGGTGGGGACTGCGGCGCCTTATCCCCATTTTAGAACTTACAACAGCTTGCTCACTCATTGTGCAAATATCTTTGAAAACTTTAACTGTAGCAAATTTCTGCTCTGTTACGACTAAGGCGCCCCTTTACGTTTCATGATTTGGAGCAGCCTATTCGCTCACCGTGTAAAGGAACATTGAAAATTCTGATCTGGCAAATCCCTAACCTGGTGGGGCCTACGGTCTCCTAATCTACTCTCAAATAATTTAATCGTAATTGGTGATATTGAATTATTAAAATATCAAAGCGCCATCTGGCGACAGAGATTTGCAACAAGTACTCTTCAATTCCAATTCAAATAACTTTTAAAATGATATATCACTTATCAGGGGTTAATACAGGTCGAGTTTACTACCGTTTATGGGTACCTTCACAAAAATCGACCTGGCAAAAAAGGTATCTTCACAAAAGTCATACAGCTAAAATCGGTACTTTCACAAAAATCTTAGTCCTCCCAGCAAAATCTAACATTTTTAATTAGCACATTTTCAAAGGAAAGTAATTCGTGCATTTCTGTTGATGCGATTTGCGAAGCAAGAATCATACAGAATGTTGGTTTTAATCTACACACAAGCGTTTGTTATGGGCGAGAAACAGTGCAGCATATGTAAACAAAACGATCCTTGTGTGTATCGGTACAGACACGTTCTGAAGTTGTGGCCATAGTGTACTGTTTGCTGATTCGTCAGGTGGTTTAACATTTTGGTGACTGTATGGTGATGTGTCTATCCTCCCTGGTACAAATCATGTATACTGCAGTGATACTAACACAAATAAAAACAACTTCTACTTACACTATCTCTACTGAACTGTTTACTTCAGAGTGAAGTAAGTTTTGGATTTTGGTTCCTGTTCTGCTATAAGCCTCACACTAGCTGCTGAGAGTTAATTTTATTATTCTACTTAGTTCAAACTCCCCCCCCCCCCCTTCCATACACACAGAGAGAAAGAAAAAGAGTGCACTACAATTTTTCACAAAAATTAAATATAGTTAAGATTTTTCACAAAAATAGGTATTAAGTTTGAAATCTTAGATTGGCCCCTGTTTATGGAATTCTGTTAATTAGAAGCTAGGATAGAAAAGCAATATAAACATTGTTATAAAAAGAATTGTCTGACTTTCTTGTGGTTTTCTCCGAAACTTGCGTAATTGAGGGCAAATTAACATTAAAAATCCTTAATAAGAAATGTGAGTGGAGTGTCGGAATTCGAAAGTCTACAAAATAAAATAGAATAAAGGTGTTCCGGGTTTTCTCTGAAACTCCCATACAGAATTTAATAGCTTATATCAGTTTAAAAGTTCATAATAAAATTATTGCAAAATATATTTCGAATTATACATTATAAGTAATTTAATCATAATTAGAATTGGACATATTGGAATAAAGGTATTCTATGTTTTCTGGGGTTTGTGCTGAAACTCCCGCACGGAATTTAATGGCTTATATCAGTTTAAAAGTCTCCAATAAAATATATTTCAAATGATGTATTAATGATGTAAGTAATTTAATCATAATTAAAATTGGAGATACTGAAATTTTAAAATATTAAAGTGTTGTCTGGAAGCAGAGATTTGGGATCTCTACTTTTTAATTCCAGTTCAAATAAGTTTCAAAATGATATATTACTTATGAAATTATGTTAATTAGGAGCTGAGATACAAACATTAATAAATATAAACATTTCTGTATAAAAATTTGTGTCTGATTTATCCGTGGTTTTCTCCAAAACTTGCCTTATTCTGGGCTGTATATCGTTAAAAATCCTTAGTACGAAATGTGAGCAGAAATTCGAATTTGAAATTCTGTAAAATATAAAAGAATAAAAACGTTCTAGGTTTTCTATAGTTTTCTTCGAAAGTTTCGGAGAATGTAAAATTTTTGAGAGATTTATTGATTTCATTGAAGTTCATCATGACAAACATGGCGAATGCATGGCTAACATAATTTCTAAAAAGTTAGAGGACAATAAGTTATCCAATAGGGACTGTCATGGTCAGTCCTATTATAATTCAAATACATCAGGAGCATACAGATGCGTCCAAGCCAGAATAATAATAATAATAAAGTAATACGCTGCTTTTCACCGTGCATTGCCCATTTCTTTAAACTTGTTGGTGTACATGCCTTCTTTCTGCTCCGTGGCTAAACGTCTATGTGGAGTTAGCTGTTCAAAGAATTTACAACTTTTTTGTTTCATCTAGTTTACGCAGTGATATTATGAAACAAGAAAGAAAAATTACATGCGGTCCCCATAGATTATTAACTTTCTAACTATATGCACCTCCTGTTGCATCGTTTAATCGTCAATGCACTTTCGCTATAGCCTTTAGACAGAATGGAAGAAAGACAGACACATAGACTAATTGAACTGATATTCCCCCTTAAGCATTGTTGTAAAGTGTTAAAAACGCTTAACACAAACGAAAAATGAAACACCAGCAGTATCCTGTTTTATAACGTGTCTGAATATTTCAGTGTAGCTCTGTAAATCTTATCGCCAAACATTTCATATTCTGCCAAAAAAAAAAAAATAATAATAATAATAAAAAATAAATAAATAAAAAACTCTTTTAGCATCTTAATAACGAATTTCAGTTTAATTATAATTTGCGCCGTAAAAATCCCTATCTTAAAACGCAAGGCACTGACATTCTTTTGTACACAAACCAGCTGCGCTACTAATATCATTTTAAATGGTGAACAACCCATAGTGAACTTGAAAAAATTTTTTTTTTAAGAGTGATCATTTTAAAGAAATTCTGAAGATATTTACGGACGCTGGAGGCAGTTAGAGGGACAGACAGATAGGCTAATTCAAATCATAATCACTCTTAAGCGTTGATTAAAGTGGAAAACGCTTAAACAACGCCAAACTGCAATTGAAGCAAATTTCAACCATAATCCTTAATTTATCTGAATATTTTTGTGTGGTCTTTTTTCCCTAATGTTAATCGTACTATATTTTATAGAAAACAATTTTTGTGCATAGGAATAATAAATGTCTATTTCATTACGATTTGTGCAAAATAAATGTATTGAAATATGGTTTATAGAAATACCTCTCATAGAACAGAATGTTTTGGAATTCTTTCGTGTGTCACTGCACACAAACCAATAGTAGTATTTGTTCCAATTTCAATGGGGAACATTCCATAGTAAACTTGAATAACATATATCAATTTCAGGGAATTCCATGAATATTTACCAGAGATAGAGCGCTGATAGACAAAACTATGCCATAAACCGTTTTCATTGTTGTTACAAAGTATTAAAAACACACAAAGAATAACGTCAAAAGGCCAGACATGATGGTCTGCAAAAGGAGAAGCTGTTATCGGTTTGAAAATAAGCCTAAGTAAGTTTGTGATGCTTCGATAGAGCTAAAAGGTGGGGACAAATCACTAAGGCAAATTAAGAATAAAAACGTCTATGAAATGAGGCCAGGAATTTTGAATTTATTTTATACTTAGTCATATAGAATCATGTTTTGAAAGTGTTCAACTGTGTCGGTAAAGGAATACAAAAAACTGACAACTGATGTTGTTTTAACGAGATCAATTGCATTTATGGAAGGATTGAAAAATACATTAAAATATGTCGTAATACTGGATTTGATAAATGATTTAAAAAAGCTACTGCCATTGCCGAGTTGATGTCATAGATACAACCATTAACCCTAACAAGGGTGCTGTTGGCATAATGAAAACGCAAATTTTAATTCTCAATTACAAAAACTGGCCCCGGATTTTTTTTTTTTTTTTTTTTTTTTAATAAAATTTTGCTTTTATAACTTAGTGGAAATAACTTCATTTATTTCCTTTCTTCTAATATTGTTGGTGAATTCCAGTGACATTCATTTTAAATTGAAAAATTTTTATTCCCCTCAAAGAGTTAAAGAACGTAAAGTACCGAAAGGAAAAGATGCCTAGCGAATCAGTTGACAACGAGTTGCAGACACTTGAAACAGAAACACTACAACCAACGAATTTTAGTCGAAATTAATCACAGACTTGACAATGCGAGGAAAATAAATTATTATTTTGTATTTTTGACTGATGAAGCATTGACGAAAATGACTATAACAGATTTTTAAAAAATATATCTAGATTCAATTTGGCTCTTAAATGTGTCAAGGGCTTGAATTCAGAAAAACGCTTTTCTGAACATAAGTTTTCAAAGAACAAAGACCACTTTTATTAACAAATATTTATGAATTACAACCTGTTTCTTTATTTGAAGTTTTATGTAAAAACGATTTGCTGAATGCATTTCCTAACATAATCATAGTTTTCAGAATTTATGCAACTCTGCCTTGCCTACAACTTCTGTTTCAGGTAAAAGAAGCTTCAGAAAAATGAAACTCACTAAAGATTACGTTCCACAATGTCCCAAGAGCGCTTGTCGGAATTGGCAATATTTTCGACTGACAAGGAAACATTCAAAAGGTGTCGTCTTCAAAAAATATTGAAAAAAATATATGTGATTCTACTCTTCATAAAACACCAGAAAGTGAAAACATTATCGGCTAAAATGAATTACAGCGACCACAAAAAATTATCAAAATTAAGCATTTTTGGCGATTTAGCGCTGTTAGGTGATAAGTTCGCTAGCACCGAGATTGCTGTGTATGAACAGAACCGCGTTTTGCTTCTCTGCCAAGTACTCAAAATCAATCGTTTAACAGTGTGAAATCGCCAAATATGCTTAATTTTGGTAATTTTTTGTGGTCGCTGTAATTCATTTCAGCCGATAATTTTCCGACTTTCTGATGTTTCATGAAGAGTAGGATCACATATATTTTTTTCAATATTTGTTTGAGACGATACCTTTTGAATGTTTCCTTGTGAGAGTGAAATAGCCAACAATCTCAGTTATGACATTTTAACTGAAATAAAGTCGACGATAATAAATCTTTAGAATTACGTATAATTTTATAACTAAAATAAATAATTTTGTAAAAGTCTCAGTATTTTATTTGTTAAAAAATTTTGCTCAGAGGGCGGCAAATTGGAAGTCTGCACCCCCCTTTTAAAAATGTAGATCCGGTACTGGTTTGACTGCACAGAGATTAGCATTGAAACTCTGAGAAACGACATGCAGGCTCAAAGCAGGGTTGTTCGTTTTTTTCCATAGAGTGATTCCATACCAACTCACCTAAAAAAATAAAAGTTGGTTGCATGACCGACTCAGATTTTCTTTAAATTAGGTACACATATTGATGATATAGAGGCATGAAAAAGTGCAAATTTTTAGTTACCTGCTCCACTTATTTATAGACATACAGGTCCTTGAAGTTTGTCCACCCCCTCAAAAGGCCCAGAAATTCATGTTATTTAATTTTTTTTTCTTAAAAATTGTGCTCATGTAATATTAAAATGTTAGGTATCTATGGAAACTAGTTATTCCAAGCATTCTGAAAAAAAAAAAAAAAAATACTACAATGTTTATAATGAAAATCGTTAAGGTACAGTACTCTTAGAAGTTGCAACCACAAGAAATTTGATTTTCCCGATTTTGCTAAAATTAAGACATCAATTCCAAAAAAAGGAAAATAAAACCAAAGGTTTACTCACTTTCTGGTAGAGTACAGGTGTTCACCATAAATTACTACACAATAAATTACTTGGGTTTCTCACTCCTTGGAAATATTTAAGCTTAAAGACAAACCATAGGGCAAAAACATGCAATTTCGGCCATCTTGGCAGCCATTTTTCTCATAAAAGGGGAGCACTAGAAACTTTTTTATTTTTTTTAAATAAGCTACTGATGTGTTAGCTATTCACAGGAAAAGAGTTTACTTTTGGTTATTATTTGCATAAAGAGATATCTTGCTGATAGTATATGCATGTTTTTCTCTAATACCATATGTTTGTGTTTCCCCTCTCACACACTTAACATTAATAAAAAAAGATGTAAAAAAACAAAACTTATTGAATATTATATAAATATTGATTTAATACATGTATCAGACTTTATTTACCCTCTGAACGTTACTTAGTTACTTTTAGAAATAGAGTTATTAGGTGAATGAAGCATTGAATAAGGGAGCAACATTCTGATTTTATTATATTCTGGTATTAAAACAAAACTGTGTACTCTATTTTTGTGATATCTTAAAGAAAGAATAGTTTTGTGACGATTCTACAGAATGTTAGTATCAAATATAAATGACTCATATAACTCACCTTTAATTTCACTCTAATAATTTTTTAACATTACAGAATTAGACATTTCTACGATACATTTTATATTTCTATAACTACTTATCTTACTATTATATACAAGTATGTACAGTTAGAAAGTGTTATGTGTACCGCATAATTTTTTTCTTGTTTTCTATGTATATATTTTTCATTTATTATTTTTTATAGACCAGCGTCATATTAAAAAGGAATTTTATTTTGAAACTATTTTGACATTTACTTGTAAATATACATATTTTAAAGTACCTTTAAATATTTTAATAGTATTGATTGATTATTTGTACACATTGGCATCATATCTTTTTGTCTGTCTGTGAATGTATAAATATATTTTTATAATAAAGTTTGATAATTGGCATATTTGTATTTTGTTTCTGAAATTATTCTTTTGCAGTTTTTCTACATTTATTATATAAAACTCGGTGCATTTGAACAATACAGTTAAGTGACAGCATACTTTCAGTCTGATGTAATATGCTTAACTTATGATAGCTTTAACTGAAATAAAGATTTTACAAAATATTAAAATTTAAATATTTAGCAAAGATATCCACCTTGCAATTTTCTGTCTTTTTTTACCCCATGTCCAGCTTTGTAAAATAAACTGTAAGAAAGTGCTTTATTCAAGCATTAATCAATTCTATTAAAGTCATGTGCAAAATTTCAATAAGATTAGTGTATTAGTTTTTGAGAGATTGTCCGCTGAACTCAAAAATAGGTTTTTACAGGAAAAAAAAAAAAAAAAAAAGATACAGATATCATGAAATTTTTATATCATATTAATAATATATACTGTACGTAACAAAATAGAACACACAAACTTATTTAGTGTTTGTGTTAGAATTAAGGACAATTGTCTACACTAAGATTTACTGTTAAATAATTTGTATCAACTTTTTTTTTTTTTTTTTTTTCTGTTACACTTAAACCATATGTAACTAGTATGTTGTGGCCACCACAAGACTTTCTTCTATATTTTCCTATACAAATTCACGCAGTAAGAATATTAAAAAAAAAAAAAAAAAAAACGATTTTTTTCAAAGTTTTTTTTTCGTTAAAAGTAAAAAAAATCGATAACTTTGTTTTAAATTACCATATATTTATAGTTCAACCATTCGTTTTAAAGGTAATGACGAGACCTTTCGAAAGATACCGATCTTGAAAATTTACACCCCCACCCCACCCCCACCCACTGCCATGTTAAAAGTTTAGAAAAAATACGATCACAGCGCCACCTGTTGAGCGATTGATCCCCAAATCTAATCAGCCTCAGTTTATGTCAGGGGCCAACTAAATACCAAGTCTGGTTAAATTTCGTTAAAAAAAAAAAAAAAAAAACGATTTTTTTCTAAGTTTTTTTTTTTGTTAAAAGTAAAAAAAAATCGATAACTTTGTTTTAAATTATCACAGATTTATAGTTCAACCATTCGTTTTAAAGGTATTGACAAGACCTTTCGAAAGATACCCATCTTGAAAATTTACTCCCCACGAGGGGGGACTTCCCCCCCAGGGGGGGTGGCAAGGTTCCTACGCATACAAAAAATTTTTCCCAGTTGACTATCTCTATTATAAATAATTCTGGTAAATTTCATAATGATTACTAAAAAATAATTCTCTTTATGCACATTTATACAAAATTTTGTCCTATATCACCATGTTAAAAATTTAGAAAAAGCGGGATGGCAACGCAACCTGTAAGACAATTTTTACCAAAAGTTGATAGGCACTAATTTATGTCAAGGTGCAACTACATACCAATTTGTATGAAATTCTGTGCAGTAGTTCTTGAGATACAGTTGCCACAAAATTTTGTCACACACACACACACACACACACACACACAGACAGACAGACAGACATTTTCTAAAAATCATCAAATCGTGTTCTACAGCTCTCAAAACGTGTAAATTCATCAAAAACCAGAGGTCGAAAATTTTTACGAATCCAATACTTTCTCCATATTACATATAGAAGAAAGTAAAAATAAACTCTTTTTTCACTTTTGTTGGATAAATAACATTCCAAGATCATTACATAAATATGGGCTGGGACAAACACATATTTTATTAGTATTTTTGCAGGCTTTGCCTATTTAGCTGATTACTACACATATTTTATTAGTATTTTTGCAGGCTTTGCCTATTTAGCTGATTACTGTGTTAAAAAAAAAAAGAAAAAGAAAAAATCAAATCAAAAAGTAAAATTTTTCAGTAATTGACAAAAGGTCTTTACAGGTTATTTCAATTTGAGGAAATTTTATTCTTAATGGTGTAAGTGGTTTCGGGAGTCTTAAACCTTTTGTTGCTCAGCTTTTACTATGTTTTAAAAATTAATGAAAAAAATTCTGTAGGAATGATATAACATTCTCAGTAAAATCAATTTGAATAACTATCTGTCATAGTTAAGTAAACATTTTCAATCAAAAACCGATCTAAAAGTGCACCTCTATTAAAGAACCATCTCCTGCAAGTATAAATTTTTCTTGCTCCCAAAATTTCCTTTTTGACTTTAATACTGATCTACTTCGATTTAATACTCACATACAATTGCATATTTGTTGAGGGTCACGTTTTATGAGGGCAGATAATACTGTTTAACTAGCGGTCTTCGCCCGCTAGCGGGTCAGTATTTTTAAATGAATCACTATAATTAATGAATCAATAACAGTAACTTTTATTCTTAAGAAAAGAAATTTAAAAAAAATAATTTCTGATCGGGTAAAAAGTCGCACCGGGTCCCCACTGCCTTTGGCAGCGCAGTCCTGTGCACGCTGCGTGCGCACAAGTTAAGGGATACACGCGCTGTGCACGCATATTCCTTCCCTGACCCTTTGTGCTCCCTAAAAAAAAAAGTCATTTCTGATCGGGTAAAAACTCATGCCAGGTCTGCACTGCCGACGGCAGCGCAGACCCATGCTGTGCACATGTGAAGGTATACGTGCGCTGCACACACATATTCCTTCTGAAATCAAATTTTTATTCTTAAGAAAAGAAAATTAAAAATATCATTTCTAATGGTAACCCACCACATGAAGTCGAATGGATCAAGATCATGGTATTCAATGGTTTATGCCTAAAGTTAAAAAAATTATAACTCATTCAGTTTTTGAAAAAAATCTTTCAATCTTTTGAGAAGTGAATTGTGTAACCGAGGTCTATATACAAAATGGTCGCCTGGCATTTTGAATTGTTTTTCATTAGACATAGTTGGATGTTTTAATTAATATCTCTGCTAATTAGGGTCGCATCGCTTAGCGAATTATCGTAACGTCGAGATAAAGAAATTCCACTTCTTCTGGTACCGGTTTTCGAGCCGCTGCGACCATCAGCGCCGGAGCTTTAGTATCCATAAGCCATTTCTCACAGAGACAGATGCGCACAGATTTTAATAATTATAAGGATAAGGAGATTCTTCATATGAATTGAAAATACAGTATTTCTCCAAATGCAACAAGTAGAGTGAAATTATTCTGATATTAAATTTTTATTTTAAAAAATGTATTAACAGATTTAAACTACAATAATCCATACTGATTTTAGGTTTTTAAATTTCCTTGATATGTTTAGTAGAAAATTCTTTGAATATTATTATGCACATTGTCTTAAAAATCGATAGGCAAAAAATGCTGGGTTTAATTCCAGATTGCATTATTTGCCCTAAACGTTAAGTTTTCCATGGTTTTCTGATCAACTTGTGTGAAGAAAACTGGCTAGCTTCTTAGAAAGGACTCCCTTTAGGGCATTCCACGGTCCCTGGTGCAGACAATTGTCCTTAATCCTAATACCACCAACACAATTTTAAACGAATAATCAAGGAAAAAGAACAAAATACAACATTTTCATCTGAAATTTATTTAAACAGTAAGCATTACTCTATTCCAACAAGTAGAGTGAAATTATCCTGATTTTAAATAGACATATTTTTAAATGTGCATTATCAGATTAAAGAATACAATAACCCAGGCAGATTTTAAGATTAATAAACCTTATGATGTTTGATTGAAAATCTTTGAACATTTTTATCTGCATTGTCTTAAAGATTCTGTTCTTAAAGTAAGCTGTTAGGTGGGAAATGTCCCACATTTTTTTCTATCATAGGACAAATGTAACTCTTAATATATTTATTTTTCTTTTCAAACCAATTCCTGAAAAATGAAAAAAAAAAATAATTTTTAAGCAAATCACAAATTATGCAAGATTTTCGTACTCTCTCGCTGTAATGGGAACTCTGATATATATATAATGGTTGTCAACCAGAGAAAAAACTTAGCCATAGATTGTCATTTGTTTTGTAAAAATAGCCACTGTAGAATTCACAAAATTAAAGGAAAGGAAATTAAAAGTTACATTCAGAAAAAAAAAAAAAAAAAAAAGATTTAATAAATCTTATCTAATTTATTCTTTTATTCCCTGGTTAAGGGTCCCCGATAGTAAAACCCAAATATCAAGACACTCATTGTCGCCCTCTTTTGGGAATAACAATTAGTTGAATGTAAATGTAATAAATTAAATGAGAAAGATATAAAATTACAAAATAAAAATAATAAATTATAATTAGTAAGTAGACATACAAAAATACACGTACTTACAAATATGCAAATCAAACACTTTCAAAATAAACTTGTAAGTAGGGATGTGGGTTTTCTGGAAAATTTACCAAAATTTTCAAAGCAGATGAATAACAATGAAACCACGAAGCAACAATGAAATTCACTGATTGATTACAATGTGTTTAAATAAAACAGAGGTAATTATCATAATGAATTTCTGTTTAGAATAATATGGGGTTTGGCTGCTAGTGGCAGAGAAATCATACAGTCAGCAGCAAAATTATTGAAGCACATGTCCATCTTTTTCTTTCTTTCTTTTTTTTCTTCGTTAGTTTGATCGCTAATTTTTATCATGAACTTACTTTTTTATAAGCAGTATAAGACTAAGATCATGAACGATAAATATTTACTTAACAAAATAGTATTAGGTGCACATCTTTTAAATAGAAATTATTGCTAGTGCATCAATAATTTTGCTGCCGGGTGTACATGAGGTAACTAGTAAGGTATGGCTCAGACCATGCAAGGGTTCATTTCATCAAAATTCTTTTTGATTTTTTTGATTTGTTCTATTTTTAAGCATAGTTTGTGAACACAAAATTATATTTTTTAATAGTTGGTGGTATTGGATAAAGGATGTAATCCTCTATTCGAAAAAATTAATCTGGAAGTTTGAGATTTTTATTATTGTTATTTAACTTTAAATGTAACACCCACTAAGAGATTTTTCAAGTACAATTCAATTTCGGATATTTTAAGCAAATGAAGAAATATTGAGTTCTTTCAACTAAACCTCCAGTGTGATTCATTTTATCTATTTGATTTCCTTAAATTTTAATCAAAATCTTGCTGTTTATTTATTTAGGCAATTAATTATATTTCTTGTTGCTTGCATTTAATTAAAAAAAAAAAGGACCTTTTTTTTTTTTTTTTTTTTTTTTTTTTTTTCTGCATCAGGAATTAGTTTTAAAAAGTAATTAAAAAATATATAATTTTATGTTTGTATATAAGATTTTTCTCTAAAATTTTCAACAATGTCAATTTTGTAATTAAAGAAATTTTTTTTTTTTTTAAGTTTTGCTTTTTTTTTTTTTTTTTTTTTTTTTTTATTGAATATTTAACGAAGATTATGACAATGTCCTAACTTTCTGAGTCACTCTCAGAACCAGAGACCATAAGGTGACCTAAGTCAGAATTGCTGCCTGAGTTTGAAAAACATCGGAGTGGCATATCATCATTTATCAAATGAATATTTTGAAAAACAGATATACATGCTCAGTAGTATAGTAGTGCATTAATTTATCAATATATTCTTTTTTTTTTTGTAATGTTGCCAGATGCTTTATAATTAAATTATGTTCTTACAAACTTAATGAATGGACATTTAAAATTCTGATTAGCAACCACCGATCTCTTGTATATAATAAATAACCTCTTTCTCGAGCAAGTTGCTCAAAACATATCTGGTAACTTTCTAAATGATGACTTTAATCAGAAAATTTTGTTTTTCCCACTGTATATAGCATTACTGTGACTAATAAAAGAAAACTTAAATATATCATGCAAAAGATTTACTAAAAAAATTGTTCTTTGGTTGGAAAAATTTCTGGAAAAACATAGTAGAAAACTTTAATAAACTTTAAATACCTTTAACAATCCTTCAACTTTAGCAGCTCTAATTATTATTATATATTTCGACTTGCACTCGCAGTCATCCTCAGATGTTGGCTTTGCTGCACTACTGAAACATGTCTTCATCCTCTTCCACATCACTCTCCTTCTTGCTTACGTCATTTTTCCGTCGGTACGTCTTTATCATCTACGTAGGCATAAAAAAATACATGTACTTACAAATATGTAGATCAAACACTTTCAAAATAGACTTGTAAGTAATTGACGAAATGTTACAAAGTATAAATTTACAGAAAATCATATTTTAGAAAAGTATTGACATATAATATCTATTTAAAATCATGGCAGAGTTATCAAAAAGTATATGCAATTAAATAACAAAAATTAGTATTATATCTGACTTATAAAACAGAAAAAAAAAAGTACAATTAAAAAAATTCATATATTTACAAGCATAAAATTATAAATCAAATTAAGCATTAATTATCTTCTACTACACAATACCTAATTAGAGTACAAAATGTAATTGAATTCATATACACACAGTTGTTGACTCTCAGAAATCTGCAACTCTAAAATCCAAGCATAACTTACAATGTAAATATAAATAAACATTGTCACATCTGATTTGTTCATTAACAATTTCAGAAATACAGAAGTTGGTTTAGAAAATAAAGCAATTATTATCTGTCACTTTGTGCTAATGAAGTATCAAGCAGAGGAGAAAATAAATAATAAGTACAGTGAAACTATACAATTCTTAAAAAAAAAAAAATAAATAAATAAAAAATGTATGTATATTAGAGGAAGGAGGAGAAATTTTCTAGAAGAATTTTCTCCCATGGAGAATTATTCAAGCTTTTTCACAGCACAAATTTATGTGACTGCTCAAGAATTGCTGGTTTTGTTACAAGTTACAAAATTATGTCTTAGCATATATATATATATATATAAAACTGTAATTAAAGCACAAAATGAATAATCATACTCTACAACTGATATATAGCTCTTTAAAATAAAATTCTAGATACTTTACAAACATAATAAAATGTGCAAGAATTGTGCTAAAAATATATATATATTAGATATTTATACTTTCATAACACACATTTTTTTACTATAATATTTCTATTTATAATTTTTCATAGCGTCCTAAAATTTTCTATTTTCAAAGAAGCTTACTGACAAAAATCACACGTGGAATTTTTGATGGGAAATGTGGTTTTTAGTATTTAAAACTGTTTTAAAATTTACTCAAGAGCCTAAAACCAGAAATTAGGAAAATGTAATAAACAGTAGATATAAATTTGTTGCAAAAAATAGTTTCAGAATACTTTTTATACAGAATTTTAGGTTTTTGACGTGACAGTTAAAACCATGGTTAAATCCGGATAAAACCATCAATTGTCAAAAACTTGCCAACCCTGCTATACAGAAATCATGTCAAAAATGTTACTATCGGAGCAGCCAAATGAGGAAAATGAACAAACTAATTGAGAAATCTTTGTTGAGCCTGGTACAAACACTTCCTCTTTTTGAGAGCCTTACTGAAAAAGATATAGTTGAATGGATGAACGCAGATGAACAGCATGAAATTACAGATGATATGATTGCACATATAGTTGAAAATTGAGAAGAGACCAGTGATAATTATGATACAAACTATGTTACCCGAAAGAAAATTATGCATTCTGAAGGGCTAAGATCAATTGAGAAAACTATTGAATACATTGAGCAGCCAGAAGAGGCTACACTTACAATTCTGATAACATTAACAAAATGGTGTAACATTGAGGCAGAAAAGCATTTATCATCCCATAAACAAAAGAATATCAAGGACTTTTTCAAATGAACAATTTTATTCCCTTTTTTTATATTACCAACACTGACAGTGTCATATTACTGTAAGTATTATATACAAATTAGTGAGTTGTGTGTAACTTTATATTTAACCCTTTTATATAGTGACCTTTTATACAAATCCTGTTTAACCGAGATTTTCGCTTGTCTGAGGTGAGCTTGGACCACATTAACTCAGATAACCGTGACTCTACTGTATCTAAAGGAAATGTCTCTTTTTATTATAAATAAGAGTGATGCTATAATGTCTAGTTTTATAAGCAATTAAAAAAAAAAAATCTAGAGTTGCTTTGGAATACTTATTTTCCTTTTTAAAACAACTAAAAATGATTAATGTTAAATATTATCACCTAGTAAAATGGCATGTAAATAAATTTTTCCCATATTACTATTTGTTGTTTTGATATTTGAAAAAAAAATATTTTTTTAACATAGGCGAGCAGACAGAAAACCAGGATCTGATGCAAGACTATGTAGCTGCCATTTTGTGGATTTCAAGAAGGAAAACAATCCCAGTATTTTCTCTTACAATATAAAAACGAGGTTCACATGTAGATCTCCTGAAAAAAGGTGAAATAATGTTTAAAGTATAATGAATGTAAAATATTGTATGTAAGTGTTAAATTATCTTATAAATATGCATTTATATCAGAAATGTTGCACCTAAAATGTTGAAGTAAATTTTTTCACTATGATAGGTCAAAGAATACAGACATTTGATTTTAATTGTTATCCTAATCAGGGCCTTATCACAGGGGCACCTGGGGCTCGTGCCCTGGGCATGAAATTTCTGAGGGGCACAAAATTTTACTAACTGTTAAAATATATGGTCTAAATCTTCCTTTTTTTTTTTTTGTTTTCTCGCTCAACTGTGTTTCACTTACAGAAATAAAATTTTAAAATAAAGTTTGTCGTTAGGTTGACTGGGGGTAATTTTATTTGTCTTTAGATCCCAAAACAGAGGCAGATAATTTTTTTGACCAAATAACTCTTTTCAATCAGTTTTTTCACTGTCTATAAATTGTAGTACATCAATAACTTTTTTTTTTTTTTTTTTTTTTGGGAGGGGGCAAGAAAAATTTAAAAGTGCCCTTGGCATGAAAAGTTGTTAGTCGGGCCCTGATCCTAATGTTGATTCTTTTTAACCCTTTCCTTCTCACTCTTGTCTAAATCACAGGGTAAGATTAAGGAAATTTGAGTCTAGTGTGCTATTTAATTGAATTTTTCAAAAACTGTCAATCCACCACTGTTCCATATTAGGATGGGAGTTGTAGCCCTTCACCGTCTACACCAGACTTATTTTAAATACAGGGGCGTAGTGAGTAGAAGAAAAAAGCAGATTGGTATCGCAAAGTACAGTAACAGTGGTAGCCAAAATTATAAAGATAAGTGAAAATTGCTCAGAAAAAATTTATTACTGAAGTAAATAAAGTGAAATGCATATATAAAATGCAAAATGTGATTGTTTTGCCATAATTAACAAAAAAATGTTGTAAAAACTGGACAAAATTGTAAGCACAATGAATGATTTATTGGACTTAGATAGCAGAGCACACAATAAATGTTGCATATTGATTAGTTCAGATTTAAACAAAAGACTTTTAATTTGACGATTACACACAGAAACAAATATTCCGCAAGTACAAAAAGAATGCTTTCACTGTACAGTTCAAGAGGTGGTGTGGCAGTTGTTTAGAATGATCTATTTTACAGTGAGGGAGGGTAAATACAAGAGGCATTGGTAATGGAAAACAATGTAACCTACCTTCCCCCCCCCCCCCCCCCCACACACACACACACACTCACACTCACACAGTGTCGACGTATTTACCCAAATACCAATGTTACATCTTCCAATCCTATAATTTTACGACAGTTGTAATGTTTTGCTGATGTTAATGCTTATGTAAGTATGTCAGCCCCCATATTTTCAGTAGAGACACAAAATTTAAATCAATAGTTCCATTTTTTAGGGCATCCCTTATGAAATGATGCCTAATATCTATATGTTTAGTACGTTTATGAAAGATTGGATTTTCACACAGCTAACTTTATAGATCCTTTATTTGTAAATATACTCACATTTTCAATGTTTCCATCAGATAACTCATTTAGTAATTTACATAAATAAATCCCCTCCTTAGTGGCATCGGATAAAGCCATATATTCTGCTTCCCTTGATGAGAGTGCCACGGTATACTGTTTACGGCTTTCCCATGTAATTGTACTCCCATAAAATATGAAACAGTAACCTGTATATGACCTACGGTCATTGAGGCAATTCCCCCAATCAGCATCAGCATACCTGACCAAAAGCCCATTACTTTTTCTAAATATAAGTCCACAATTTCTTGTTTTCTTTAAGTATCGTAGAACTCGTTTAGCAGCAGTCCAATGAGTTTTATTAAAACAAGTTAGAAATTGACTTAATTGACTGACTGCGTTGGCAATGCCGGGCCTGGTGGAAGTTGCAAGATACATTAAACTTCCAACTAATTCACGGTAGGGATATTCGTTTTCACAATACTTTTTATCCTTTTGCAATTGAATGCTTGTGTCCATAAGACAAGCTACGGGGTTGGCTTCTGTCATGCCAAAACGTTCTAAAAGTTATCTAATATAACTATGTTCACTCATTGTTATAAGGCCATTTTCTAACTGAAAGTTTATTCCTAGACAATATTTAACTGTGCCTGAATATTTAACATTTAGTGTTTCATTAATATGAATTTTGAAGTTTTCTAACATATCAGGATATTGGGACATAAACAAAATATCATCTACATAAATCATTATAAGAGTCAACCCTTTATCATTTTTAATATAATATAAACATGGATCTGCATTTGTTTGTTTTGCTCCAAAATCATTCAAAATTTTATTTAACTTAGTGTTCCATCATCTGCCGGACTGTTTTAAACCATAGAGGGATTTTTTTAATAAAAGAATTTTATTCCCTACATTTAGATATTTAACCACTTCACCGGCCACTGTAGTATGTGGAAGGCTACGTTTCCCCCGAGTTATCTCGGGATGGCCGGTGAAGTGGTTAAGAATCTTGGCTGCTTTATCAGATATGTCTCTATCGGAATTTTCCTTTACAATTATTTGAAGTATTTCTTTAAAGTAATCAGGACACTCCATAAAAATTTCCTCATCTAATTTTCCCTTCAAATACGCTGACGTTATGTGAAATTGATGTATTTTTATTCCCAATTTAGCAGCAAAACCCACCATAACTCTAATTGATCCCATTCTTGCCACAGGAGCAAAAGTCACACAAATCTACACCTAATTTTTGACTAAACCCACGGGCTACTAATCTCGCTTTATATTTCAAAAGAGATCCATTTTGATCATATTTATTTGTAAGAACAAATCTACCTTTTATGCATTGTTTCTCGGGCCTGTCTGCCACTTCGAATGTATCATTTTTTAATATTACTTTTATTTCATCAGTCATAGCTAGTGATGTGAGGTGGAAAATTTTCTACTATGTTTTTGCGGAAGGACGAAAACCAAAAAAACTCACGTCAAGTGTGTTTAAAAGAAAAAAAAAAAAAAAAAAAAAAGGCTCATACAGTGTGAAAAACAAAAGTTTCTGATTAAAGTCATCATTTAGAAAGTTACCAGATATATGTTTTGAGCAACTTGCTCGAGAAAGAGGTTATTTATTATAATAAAAGAGATCTATGGTTGCTAATCAGAATTTTAAATATCCATTCAATAAGTTTGTAAGAACATAATTATAAAGCATTTGGCAACATAACAAAAAAAGAATATATTTATAAATCAATGCACTACTATATTACTGAGCAAGTGTATCTATTTTTTAAAATATTCATTTGATAAATGATGAGACGCCGATATTTTTCAAACTCAGGTAGCAATTCTGACTTTGGTCACCTTATGGTCTCTGGTTCTGAGAGTGACTCAGAAAGTTCGGACATTGTCATAATCTGCGTTAAATATTCAATTAAAAAAAAAAAAAACAGAGCAAAACTTAAAAAAAAAAAAAAAAAAAAAATGCTTTAATTACAAAATTGACGTTGTTGAAAATTTTAGAGAAAAATCTTATATAAAAACATAATTATATTTTTTTAAATCACTTTTTAAAACTAATTTCTAATGTGGAAAAAAAAAAAATGTTTTTTTTTCATGCAAGAAACAGGAAATACAATTAATTGCTTAAATAAATAAACAGCAAGATTTTGATAAAAATTTAAGGAAATCAAATAGACAAATTGAATCACATCATATCTTGTAACTGGAGGTTTAGTCGAAAGAACTCAATATTTCTTTATTTGCTTAAAATATCCAAAATTGAATTGTACTTGAAAAATCTCATAAAGGTGTTACATTTAAAGTTAAATAATAACAATAATAATAATAATAATAATAATAAAATCTCAAACTTCCAGATTAATTTTTTTGAATAGAGGATTACATACATTATCCAATACCACCAACTATTAAAAAATATGATTTTGTGTCGCAAACTATGCTTAAGAATAGAACAAATTGAAAAAAGTAAAAATCAAAAGAATTTTGATTAAATAAACCCTTGAATGGTCTGAGTCATACCTTACTAATTACCTTGTACAGTCGGCAGCAAAATTATTGATGCACTAGCAACAATTTCTATTTAAAAGATGTGCACCTAATACTATTTTGTTAAGTAAATATTTATCGAGTCATGATCTTAGTCTTATACTGTTTATAAAAAAATAAGTTCATGATAAAATTAGCGATCAAACTAAAGAAATAAAAAAATAAAGGAAAATAAAAATATAGATGTGTGTTTCAATAATTTTGCTGCCACTAGCAGCCAAACTCCATATTATTCTAAACAGAAATTCGTTATGATAATTACCTCTATTTTTTTTTTTTTTTATTCTGTTTATTTTTTTTATTCTGTTTATTTTTAGAAAATTCACAATTGTTAAATTTGTTCTTGTTTTTCAAAAACAGTTTTTTTTTTTTTTTTAATGTTTTATTTTGAAATTATAAAGTGCAAAAAAGAACTTTGATTATTTTTTCCACTTTGTAACTTCAGTATGAAGTATTAAAAATTAAATAGATAAATTTTGGGAAAAACAAAGACAAATTTAATTTTTCTACATTATTATTATTATTATTATTATTTTTGATAATGAAAACAGAATTTAAAAAAAAAAAAAAAAATCATTAATTCTCATAAAATTTTTTCCTATATAATAAAATGGGGGTTTAGCTATTGGCAGCAATATGTGAGGGTCTCTGACAGCTACAGAACGTTCACAAACACCTTTTTCATATAGATTATTCAATCATTATACATGCAAAACTCATTAAAAATTATAACTTTCTAGCTTAATACATGTTTAATAAACCATTAAATCATAATTTCTGTGTTTTGTTTATTAATTTCTTTTTGAATTGAATAATTATTCATACTTTTCTTTGAATAGTTTTGTTTACTTATAGCTTTTAATGTATTTAGTTTTATTTTACAAAACCTTCATAATTTAGAGATTGAAAATTTTTCGTTTCAAAATTTTCCGGAAAACCCACATCCCTAGTCATAGCCTTATACCAGTTAAAGGCTTCCGAGCTTTTTAGAGCATTATTTATTTCTATTACTGAATTAAAATTATTAACAACATCGGCACTCGGCTGCCGAATTATTTCACGATTACGCAATGATAATATATTTTTCTCTTCCAAAAGCTGCGATACAGGGTCACGGGACAATTCACTAGTTTGATTTTCTATTTTGATATGAGGAGAACTTTTCTCCGACTGTGTGTACGACTCATTTTCGAATTTGCTTAATTTTATTTCTCTATGAGAGGCATCTGGATATAACTGACCTATTTTCGAAAAATCATCAGATTTCTCTTCAAAGAATTTAACACTGCGCAAAATAATTACTCGGTCTGATTCTGGAAGATAAAAACGAAATGCCTTTGAATTTTCTGAGTAGCCCACGAATATTCCTTTTTTAGACCTTGCGGAAAACTTATGTTTAGGTTGATTATTTAAATAATAAGATGTGCAGCCAAAAGTCTTAAGATAACTAACATTTGGTACAACATTATTCCATAATTCGTATGGGGTTTTTCCATTTAGAGCTTTTGTTGGGCATCTGTTTTTTATATAATTAGAAGTGTTAATAGCTTCTGTCCATAAATTTAGGGGTAATTTTCATTGTGATAAAAGACAACGTGCCATTTCGACAAGAGTTATATTTTTTCTCTCAGCAGCATCCTCTTGTTCCAGGCAATGAGGGGTTGTTAATCTATGCTGAGTACCATTTTCTTTCAAGAAATTTTCAAATTCAGTCCCAATAAATTCACCCCCATTGTCACTCATGAATTTTTTAAGTTTTGTATATTTTTCATTTTCCCAAAGAACTTTAATTTCCTTAAAAGCATTAAGCACTTCTTCATCTTTAGTTTTTAAGAATTTTACTACACAATAATGAGAATAGTCATGAATAAATATAATAAAATAAAGAGACTTACATATTGAGGGTATCCTTATCGGGCCACAAAGATCCGAATGAACTATTTCTAAGATTTTTGTAACATGATCTGATTCCTTAGGGAAAGGTGCACGGGTCAATTTATTTAACACACATACTTCACAATTGAAATCAGAAATTTTTTTAACATTTAACCCCCTAATATGACCCTTTATATTTGAATCAATCAAGTCTTTTAAATTAAGATGTCCCATTCTACAGTGCCACTTTTCAACATCAGCAAACATTTTTTTAGAACTATTGATGGATTCACTAGAAAAATTAGCTCCATTATTTACATTAGAATTATTATCACGCAAATAATAAAGTTAATTTTTTCTGTCTGCAATTAGAATCGCATTTTTCTTTATGTTATTGATAATAGCATACTTGTCTTTAAAAGTGATTTCATTCTGTCACTGTATCAAGCTTTGGTCAAATTCATTTCTTTTAACATGATTATATGTCTCGCATTAGTATGATCTCATAGAAATTTATGAGAACATATATATGATGCATGGGGAACTGAACAGAGTCCACCTATGCCAACTAGTTTTTTTAGTCCTTTTGTATTTTCTATACATTTAGAAAAAAAAAAATCCTGGCTACATAAATTCGTTTAAGTATATGCATCTTTTCTTTTTCAAGATTGTTGAAAATATTTATTAGTATATTTTGTAACATTTTAAATGCTCATTAAAATACTGTATAAATTATTGTAAGTGAAAATTCTTATTATGATGGAATTGCAGTTATTGATAAATTCTCTAGCAGAAACTTAACATAATATTTGAATTCCCCGTTTACACTTGTAAGTATAATTGATTTTATTTAAATTTTTTTAAAGAATATAAAATCTCTGAATCAGTTTTTATTTATTTTTTTAAGGATGAAAAGAAATTTGTCCTTAAGTAATTGAAAAATACTCATGATCAGATAACTTTAAAAAATATTTTTTTAAAGTTAACTCAAATATGTATTTCTATTGCAAAAAAATGTATATAGAAGCTCAACTGATTTAAATTTGTGATAATAGTTGAAATTTCATTGCCTTCCCAAAAATTGTAAACTTATTTAATACAAGTAAATTCTTTGTAGGGAGGGGGGGGGATTGTTTTTATCAATGATTTCATTAGTTCATAAAAAAAAAAAAAAAAATCATAATATTGTAGCTTGAAGATTGTTTTATAATCAGATCTGGTAATTATTCCTTAAAAATGCATTACTTTGTAGGTGCATGTGTCTTTAATTCTCTATCTGTGTATATCTCGGTCTTTCTGTGTATGTAAGCATATTTGTATAAAATATAACATTGATTTTGATCTTCGCAATTTAGTCACTATTTGTCACTTTTCTCACCTTTTTTTATGCAATGACTTGTGCTGAGCTCTGCACTAATCCTTATCACTCAACACCCGTTGAGGGGGAAAAATTCTGAGTTAGTTTCGGGCAGGCGGCTGGTAGTCTGAACGTTTGGGCGGCTACGGAAGCTATAGGGTAAACCTTGAATAACATTAGAATATAACGTTTTCTTTGAGTTCCGCATATAGTGTTTTGAAATGACTTTGAATGCTGCAGAAAAAGATGAACTAGAGTTTATTTCCATTAACCTTATAATATAGTGTTTTTTCTTTCTTCTTTTTTCCCTGCTATAATGAGCTTTTGCTGTTAATTTAAAGAAAGTAACAATAAAACACCCACAAATTATTGCTAAATAATGAAGGGAGAGAAGTTTGTAAATAAAGGCCATCAAATACAGAAAATGCACAACAACTGGTTCGGGTAAAAAAATAAAAGCACGGCACTTCTTCAGATGAAAACAGATAAGTAAAATGCCTCCCTCAATCTCCTAGAAAAAAACGTATATATTTTGAAAGGGGACGGATGAACGGGAAAATATAGAAAATGACATGCTAAAATTAAGTGGCGTAAAAGATTATTTTAAAATAAAACATTTGCAGTAAAAGTTCGATTAACCACATGATAGGTAAAACACCATTTGCTGTTGTTAAAAATAAATAAAGAAAAGAAAATCTAAACCACATTTCTTTCTTTTATTATTTTTATGCTTTCCAAACTTAATGAAAATAAATTGGCACAAGTCAAATGCTGAATATTAGCTGAAAGTTCAAATAAGGTCATCTCGAAAATGGCAAAATCAACTTTCGGTATCGCACGTCGGAAAATTATTCAGTCAAGGAAATTGAAGAGAGTTGGGGAGGGAGTGAAGATCCCCTCGCCTGTGTTCGACTATCAACACAAAAAAGTTCTTTTGTGGCAGTCTGGTTAAGTTTGACAGCTGTGATAATTAATTCTAAATAGCAGATTACATTTCTCAGTAATAATTTCTGTGGTTTCAAATGTGTGCCTTTGAAGATAAACACAAAGAGAAAAAAAGAAAGCTTGATCGTCTCATCTGCCTGCTGTTTTAAGAAGAAGGAAAAAAAATTATCAATTAGTTACCATTTGATGTGTAGGGGATCAAGAAAAATATTCAAGATTTTCTGGATACTCGAGAGTTATAATAAAAAAGCACCACAGAATTGGTATTTAAAAGTAATAAGAGTAAACACCATACAATGTAAGAACTCGCAACAATTGTTTCAGATGGAAATAAAACACAATCCTTCGTCATGCAAATGAAGTAGGCACTAGTGCAGCAAACAAAGCGCAAGCATTGCTGTCTGCGTTTTGTTTGCAAAATTTTATAGTGTTTATTCAAAGCATTTACATGTTACTTGAGAGTTATGTTAGTTGAGTGCTGGATTGCAGAGCTTTTATTATATATATTAAATTGCAGTGATAAAAATAAATAAATAAATAAAAAATACAAATAACTCTTTGTTAACTGGCATTCCACAAGCCGGCAAAATTTAGGAAACTCTTTTTTTTTCTGTTATTTTATGAAGTTTACGTTTTCTATTTTTGAACAATCAGTATTTAATTTATTATAAATCAGATCAATGTTCATACTCATAAAGAGAATTCTTTAAAAACGAAAGGACGTAAAAAGTTTTTCAAGTTTCTCTTATACTATTTCCGAATCAGACAAAGTAGTTACTCCGTTTGTGCAATCTGCCGATGATGTTAGCTACTGGCAGGGGTACTAGCTCTAAAGCATTATTGCTTTGGTGTTGGTGTACGTATGCTTTGCATGCAAAAACTAAGCCAGTTTTTTTTTTTTTAGAATGTGTAATATACAAATTTTTTATTTATTTAGACTAGAAAAATGCTTTTTATGGTTGATATGTCCTAAATTGTTCGTATGTTTACTTTTGAAATTGAATGCCATAAATCTGATCTTGGGCGAAAAATGCTTCATCGTCAAAAAAAAAAAAGAAACACGTCACTACATAGAGTTGCTCTAGAAATAAATTTAAAATTGCTAATTTAAGAGTTTTATAAGTGATAATTATTTAAAAATAAGGTTTAATATCACTATTTTACTTTATATATAGTTTTTAAGCTTAAAATATATGTATTCAATCATCGTTTCTAATGTATGTTTTTTGCTGGAAATGTGAATTCGTATATAAGCTGACCCCTCGTACTTCAGCTTCTGAAAAATTTCCAAAAATTCTCGGCTTATACATGGAAATATATGGTAAATCATTTGTTTTTACTTGTATTTCTAAACTGTAATAAAATTTGTAAGTTCATATATCTTATATACTTACTTATATGCATCCACAAACATTTTTAATGAATTTTAGCATTAAAATTCTAATTTATTAAAAATGCAGACAAAAAAAACACCTAAAATCTACAAAATTCTAAAATCCGCAGTCTCTGGTCCCAAGCTGTGCGGATTTCTGGGAGTGTACCGTATATATATATATATATATACAATAATTTCAAAGTTGATTTTTTGTAAATAATTTTCTTTATTTCTTAATAGGGTAAAAGTTTCAAGACCAGCAAGTATAATTACTCAGGATGAAAACAAGCAACAGTTAGAAACAACTCAGAATGAGAGCAAGCAACGGTTGCTCTTAAGTGAGGTTATTCATTTAAGAGCAGAACATATGTTGTTAAAAGCAGAAATTCAAAAACTGAAACAACTAACAAGTAAATTTTCATTTAATCAAATATCAAGCATTGACAAGCATGTTTTATTATACACTGGTCTGCCTAATGCTGGAGTTTTTCATTCCATATTAAAATATATAGAAAGACTGGAGTTTGACTACATATACGGCTCAAATGCGTGTGAAGCATTAACTCTAGAAGACCAACTTTTCATAACTTTGCAAAAATTACGGCTAAACTATAAGTTTGCTGATTTAGCTGTAAGGTATGCAGCGTCAGAGACAACAATAAGAAATATATTTTTTACTTTATTGTCTGTATTGCATGAAGGAATGTATGAAGCATTTTTTAAAGTTGAAAATCTCCCTTCTTTGAAGATAATACAGAACTCCAGCCCTTGCAGTGATTTCCCCAACTGCCGTTTTTTAATTGATAGTTTAGAAGTATGTATCGATAATCCTCATTGTGATTTAGAAGCACAAAGGAAGACTTATTATAAAAAAAGGCAAACATTGAAGGCTTTAATTGCTGTTGTACCAAACGGTTGCATTTGTTTTACAAGCAATTTATTTCCAGGCTCTATATCAGATAGAATGCTGTTTCATAAATCAGGTTTATCTGACTGCCTTAATCCTGGTGATATGATTTTAGCAGAAAAGGAATTTACGATTCACGATCTTCTGCCTCAAGGAGTGTCAGTAACTATTCCTCCATTTACTTTAAACCCCCAAGTTACATCTGAAGAAGAAAATCTTACAACAAAATTTGCAAGAAAAAGGACTTGCATAGAACGAGCAATTCAGAGGATAAAAAATTTTAAGATCCTTGACCACATTTCTCATAAATATATATCATCAGCAACCAAAATTCTTCAGGTTTGTTCTCTACTGGTCAATCTACATCCCCTTGAGCAATAATTTGTTTTTTTCTAATATAATAAAAATATCATGTAATATTCATTCAGCCAACATTATTTCTTATATATTTTGATTAAATGTGTATATGTATTTTAAAATCATTATTTTTATGTTATTTCTTTGTATGAAGTGTAAGGAAGTATTGTGAAATGGCTTTTGTATCTCACCTATCTCAAGAATAGTTTGTCATAGAATCTTAAAATTTTATATTTGCAACTGTCATAATATCTAGTTCAAGGGTTGATCCAGGTTTCAATTTTTCTGGCCTATTTTGTTAAAAACAATATATTTTTGTGAAATTAACTATTATTGTATAAAACCGCTCATTTTAGCAATCACTGTATATAGTGTATCGTAGGGATCTGTCCAGAGGTAAAACAGGTTCTGTTAAACACACATTATTCATAAAATTTTATATCTTAGAAAAGGATGTGTCACAAAACCAACATTATTTTTTATATATTTTGATTAAATGTGTATATGTATTATAAAATCATTATTTTTATGTTATTTCTTTGTATGAAGTGTAAGGAAGTATTGTGAAATGGCTTTTGTATCTCACCTATCTCAAGAATAGTTTGTCATAGAATCTTAAAATTTTATATTTGCAACTGTCATAATATCTAGTTCAAGAGTTGATCCAGGTTTTAATTTTTCTGGCCTATTTTGTTAAAAACAATATATTTTTGTGAAATTAACTATTATTGTATAAAACCGCTCATTTTAGCAATCACTGTATATAATGTATCGTAGGGATCTGTCCAGAGGTAAAACAGGTTCTGTTAAACACACATTATTCATAAAATTTTATATCTTAGAAAAGGATGTGTCACAAAATTTTTTATCTAAAAAATGGTCCCTTCACAAAATTTTTTTATCCTTATAAAGGATCCTTAAAAAAAATTTTCCTCATAAAAATGGACCTTTTGATAAGTCTTTTTCATTTAGAAAACTAATATTTTATGGAGCAAATAGGCCACCTGAATAACCAAACGTTCTTTGTAATATTTTCGCTAAAAGCTGATATTCAGTTTTTATGGAATAAAAGGTTTCTGTGTATGCGTGCGAGTTCAGTTCTGTAAAAGTGAACCTTCATTTAACCTTATTTTAATTGTAATTTTAGTTTTACAAAATTACATTTTTCACTATTTCTTAAAAGAAAAAAAGTTCTAAAGAACTTGATTTTTGCACTAAATTTTAATTCACAAAACTATGGTGTATATTTTTTACAATATCACAAAAACAAAACTGTCTGAAAAGCCCAGACAGATCCCTGTATCAAGTTAATAGTGTTCTGAACCAAGTAAGGCAATCATTTGAAATAATACTGAAAAGCTGGAAATTTTTTTATAAAAGGATCCTTTTCATAGAATGAAATTTTGTGAAAGGGCAGTTTTTATAGATTTGATTTTTATGAAGGGGAGATAATCTATTTTTGCCTGGATCGACATCTGTAATTGTAAAGTTCTAATATTTGCCTTCATACGATCTCCCACTTTAGAAATATCTACAATTTTATAAGATTTTCTGTGATGTCAGTATATGTGTAATGTGTTTTTTTTTTACATAACTTAGTTGGACATAGAATGTTGCAAATTTGTATATAGGTTTGTTATAACATATATTTGGGCGTTTCCAACTTTGATCTTCTTTTGGACATGCTTATTTCTGTTTGGAAATATTTACAAAAACTCAACATTATTTTACCCATGAAAATTTTTGGTCATAATATAACCTACTGTATTACAGATTCAATAGAACCCTAATTGAGCTTGCAATAATATTGTTACAAAAATTATCTTTCTTGCATGTAGAAAGTAATTAAGTTCTTAAAGAAATAAACAAGTTCTAGTTAAATACATGTTATTTAACAAATATTTGTATTACAGAAGTGTACAATTGACAAACGTTCTTAAAACAAGCTAATAGCAGTCACTTGAACCAGAAAAGTCAAGTAAATAGCGTTAAATACACTACAGAGCACGAATTTTGATAATTTAAAGACAGTAATAAACTATTTAAAGCATAGTGTCTCAGAGAGACTGCTCAGCTCAAAGTCTGAACAGAAATTCAACGCATCGAGAGTGACTCTTTTTATAATCTCAATCTCAGTCATGATTTGGCGATTTTTCGATATGGTTCTGTGCCAGAAACCAATGGACCATTCTGTAAAATTCTAGAATTTGGCTCCTATTGAAGATAGAGCTTTCAAACTTTGGCAATTCTAACCATTTTTTGCTAAATTTATCTCTGAGTCTGGTGCAAGGATTGAACTATCTGTCTTCTCTTTAACTATTAATTAACTTTTTCTGCAACAACACTTCTGATTCAGGAAAGAGATTTAAACTTTTGCACAATATTGTTGCAAAAGATAAATTCTTTTCCTTTACTAGAACTGTTGTTGGAGTAAAAAAAAAAAAAAAAAAAAATAGAAGGAACATAATAGCATTTCAAAAGCTGCAACAAAGGTTAGCTTTAGAGACTTGGAGAGATTTGTGACCAAATTTGCCAAAAAACAAAAATATTAATTTAGGATTTCGAAGCCTTTTACTGAAAATTTTCTCTTCTCTGGATAAATTTTCAGTGCTTCCTGTGTAGATTTATTACTATTACCATACTGCAATTTTACCTCTTTTTTACTTTTCTTTGTTGATGCAGCACCTGTACTGATATTATTGCTAATTGTTCGCTTCCTGGTTGAATTACTTTTTATTTGAGGTTTTTCTTCAGAACTTGATCAGAGTTTCTATCATTCGTAACATCCCTATGACAGAATACTTTTATGCTTTCTGCGACAAGCCTTGTTCGTGCGAACCTTTTCTGCAAGACAATATTGACATATTTCTTAATTTACATGTATTGGGTGAGTGCAAAAGTTCTACCCGTTTTTATTATCCATAAAGAAGAGCAAATAAATGCAAAATGAAAAGTATCTATTAATATGCATAATACACATTGCTATTTGTGACCTCTTACCATCTTTCTAGTACGAGATGAATCCTACGGCGGTAAAATTCTGGCAGTTTCGAGTCAAAAAAGTCTTCGATGGCAGTTTTCACAGCATCAAGATCATCAAAGATTTTCTGACTGAAGGAATTGTTCAATGCACAAAATATGTGATAGTCAGTTGGTGCCAAGTCAGGAGAATAGGGGGATGGGGTAAAACCTCCCAACCAAAGCCCAGTAACTTTTGGCGAGTGATGACAGCAGCATGTGGTCTAGCATTATCGTGATGAAGGATAACAATTGATGAGACCTGGCTGCTTTGTTATCAAATTTGAATACAACCTAACTATATATAGTAGAAGGCAGCATTGATGGTTTGGTTGAGTGGTAGGACCTCCCAGTGAATTATTCCCTGCACATCCCATTACACACTTAATATCTTGGGATGAAGTTCAACTTTCGAAGTCGATGCAGGCGGATCAGAAGGGTGACATGCAGTCCTACGATGCTTTACGTTACATAACCCACTTCTCATTTCCTGTCACAATTCATGTCAAGAAAGTGTAATTTTTGTACCAGGAAACGCAGGTTGCGATTCAGTCATCTGGTTGATTAGCTGTCAGGTTATATAGAACCCAACGATCCAACTTTCTTGTAAAACCAAACAACCAGCCATCTCTTGACCATTGTCTGGTGTATGTTGAAGGTCTCCGCTAATTCTTGCATGGTTGGGTTCGGGTTGTTCCTTATGACTTGGTCAATATTGTTGTCTCCAACGTATGATGACCATCCACTCCTAGCCTGATCTTGGCAGCTTGTCTCCTTCCCTAAATTTACAGAACCATCGACGACATATGCTTTCGTCTATTGCATTCTCCAAATAAACTTGACAAACATTGCGATATGCTGCGGCTGACGTACACTTTTTATTGCATAACAAACAATGTCTTATATGCTCCTCCTCACTTTCCATGTTACATCCTCTGATATTTTTTTTGAGATGATTAACTTTGTGAGACAAGATGCATTTATATGTGAGGCATCCACACGTTTGATTGGCCGATGATTTGCGTCATTACAATGTCATGTGGGACGTCAGTTCCGTTGCAAATTTGCATATCCAAAAATGGGTGGAACTTTCGCACTCACCCAATAATATGTACATATAATTATAAAGATATCAATATTTTTAAAGGACTGTTAAAGAATTCTTAAATATAAGACATGAGTTTCTATTTTTTACTGAAATTTAGGAATATTTTTAATTTTTATGAGCAAATCTTTCTGCAAGTGACAATTTCTTTTCTGCAACAATGTCGCTGTGTCGTATTAATTCTGCCACAGGGAATAACATTATTGAATGTATTAGTTGCATTTTCTGCAACTTTTGAAGATGAAACTCTACTTTTTCAACAACAGCACTAGGTTTTTTTTTTACAGGTATTTTATAGCTTGAGAGATTAGCAGATGTTTTGTTTTATTGTGACTTAATAATAGTTATAAAGTAGCTTAATAGCAGATTCCACTGTTCTATAATACAATCAGGGTTCTACCAAAAGATAGTCAATGCATGCAGGCATGCTTTAAAATATTTTTAGTTTCCTTATGTAAATTCTGAAATTCCTTCAATAATTTTTACTTCCATTACTCGACGGTAATGGAAGTATTGTATTCGGTCCGAAAATTTGATATTGAGTTTTCACCTGATTTACATGCTTTAAGGTCTCCTGAGTCAAAAAAAGTAGTTTTTGGCAATTGGCCAGCGTGTATGTGTGTGGGAAATCTTCTAACTATCATATCTTTGAAACTAATAACGATAGAACTACGAAACTTCAGAATTGAGATAGGTCTGGTGTACAGATGAATTTTTCAAATTTTGGTGAAAATTGGAAAACTGGAAATAGGACATCGGAAAATGGAAGTGGTACTGTGTCTTATCTCAGAAATGGCTCTAATGATTTTCTTCTAAGTTGCTATATAAACACTCTATTAGATGTCTTTTTAAATGATATAGTTGGTTAGTTCAGGAAAATTGATAGGCGTCCTGTATAATTAGCTCAATTTCAGGCCTCGCAAGTGCGTTCCTTTAAGAACAACTGCGTGGATTTTTTTCAAACTCACCATATTAACTGCCTTTTAAATATCCTTTTGTATGTAATTATTGTTTTCCAGTCAATAATTGAGTATGCCAAGTTTTGGCAAAAGTCGGTACCTCAAAAACGGCTCTAATGATTTTCTTGAAAATTGTTACATAAATCCATTTTAGGTATCCTACCTTACGCATTACATGGTTATTAAAGGAAAATTAACAGTTATCCTGATTAGGTAGATAAGTTTTAGATGTCGAAAATTAATGTTTTGAAAAATGGCTAAACCGATTTTTTTCTTCTTACTATTTTTAAATTCACTATGTAAATCTATTTTATACATCTTTACATGTAAATCTATTTTATATATCTTTCTCTTACCAGAAAATTTTTAGGTGTCTAATTTGTTAGGTCAATTTTATGTCTTCTGATCATATTATCTCCAAAAAATGTATATACATGTAATAGTAAGTTATAGAAATTGTGTGGTTGCTTCACACCAGATTTTTTCCATTTTGAACGATTTTTTAAGTAGTAAAAAATGCCAACAAGAATTTCATCAATATTGAATGGCAAAGTTGTTGTTCCTTTTAGAGCGGCAAGATTGATTAAATGGCATGAAAAACCTAAAGATTATATTAGAATTTTTTTTCTTTTAAAAAAGCAATCACACTTTTTTTTTTTTTGGTACCATTCAGTTTGATATATTTATCTTATTCTAATCTATTAATTTATTTTATTGGAGTCAGTTTCGTAGTTTAGTTTTCATGTGTTTCCAAAGCAACAGTCCCCAAAATGCATATTTATATGGAATATCACCCAATTTTGTTCTGTTGATAAATCTTAAATTTTGAATAACTTACGAAATTTTCCTATTAGAATATTTGTAGTCAATGATGTTAAAACAAGCATCTTAAATGTTATTTTAAAGTTGTCTGACATATTTATGATCTTCAAAATGGACGTTTATGCTCAATTTTTAGGAAATCTAAATTTATTTCTATCATTTTATCCCTGATTTTCTTGTCAAAGTATTGGTTCAGTGAAATCTTTCTAATTTGAAAGTTATGTTTGTGTATTTAAAGATGAGTTAACAAGAAGCATGTGTAATCCACATGATATTGTGATCAAAGATTACATGATGCTGTCATCTAACAAAATTTTAAGCTTTTATTAATAAGCCTAACTTTTAATAATTTTCTTTGCTGTAAACTCAGCATCACACCCTTATTTATGTAAAGTAATTTTTTATAAATTATCTCTAAAAAAAGAGTTAAATTGAACATGTCTCATTTCATAATTATATTAAAAACACGTAAAATTAAATTTTATTTAAAAGATCTTAAAAATTTTATCCAAAGCTTTTCGCTTTTAAATAGTAAAGCATCATCAGGGATTTTTATTACTCATTTCCAATGAGCAGTTTTTAAATATTTTTCCTTTTACAGTCAACAGTTAATTCTTTTAATAACGTGAATAGCAGCAAAGTCAATTTGAAGTCCGGTGAAGGTTGGATCGAGGAGCGAAGAAAAATAAGAGAAACTGGAACTATTGAAAAATCACACGAGGCTATTGTAGGAGAAAAACCATAATGACTCACGGAAATAAACTATTAGCTATTTTATAATATTGCAGCATCTTTAGAATTCATTGTATTTTTGTTTTTAATATATTAATAGCTTCAGAAATGTAAAGCTCTTGGTGGTGCAGTAATAATTTTGGCTTTATCTCATATAGGGTTAGCGTTTGGGTTAGCATAAATTAAGTCGACCAGAGTAGAACTATTTCCTTCTTTGATATTACGTATATTTCTTGTATTCTTTTGTTTAAAGTCTTCTTAGTTTCTCCAACATAATAGAAAAGTTCTTTGTTGGTTTTCAATGGGAATTTGATAGACACCCCCAGTGGGTCCATTTAAGTCACACGGTCATGAAGGGTTGATTGTTTAATCGAGGAGAACTGAATGGGATAACTAAATTAAATTTATGTTGTATATAATGTTTAAAGCTATAGAATTCTTTACAGAAGGGGAGACTATTAGTATAATAAAATTTTAGAGTTGAATCTAGAGTGCGATTGCCGATTAATAGGTTTAATCACACTCTATTTTCAGCTCTAAAATTTTGTTATACTAATAGTTTCCCTTTCTGTAAAGAATTCTATAACTTTAAACATTATATACAATGCAAATTTAATTTAGTTATCCCATTCAGTTCTCCTCTAACTATTAAACAATTTACCCTTAATGACCGCGACTTAAATGGACCCACTGGAGGTGTCTATCGAATTCCCATCGAAAACAACAAAGAACTTTTCTATTATATTGGACAGACTTAAACAAAAGAATAAAAGAACATATACGTAATATCAAAGAAGGAAATAGTTCTACTCTGGTCGACTTAATTTATGCTAACCCAAATGCTAACCCTATATGAGATAAAGCCAAAATTATTACAGCGCCACCTACTATCCAAAAGCTTTACATTTCCGAAGCTATTAATATAATTAAATTCAAAAATACAATGAATTCTAAAGATGCTGCAATTTTGCCAATAATAAAAATCCCTGATGATGCTTTACTATTTAAAAGCGAAAAGCTGCGGATAAATTTTTAACATCTTTTAAATAAAATTTAATTTTACGTGTTTTTAATATAATTATAATGACTTTCTACATTTAAATATAAACCACTGTTTCTGAATCTTAATTTTTTATTTTCTTCTATATTCAATAGAAGAAAGTATTCATAAAAATTTTCGACCTCAGGTTTTGATGGATTTACATGTTTTGAGAGCTTGTAGAACACGATTTGATCATTTTTAGAAAATGTCTCTGTGTGTGTGACAAAATTTTGTGGCGACTGTATCACAGGTACTACTGCACAGAATTTCATACAAATTGGTATATAGTTACACATTGACATAAATTAGTGCCTATCAACTTTTGGCAAAAATTGTCCAACAGCTTGTGTTGCCATCCTGCTTTTTCTAAATTTTTAACATCGTGGTATAGGACAAAATTTTGTATAAATGTACATAAAGAGAAATATTTTTTAATAATCATTATGAAATTTAAAAGAATTATTTGTAATAGAGATAGTCAACTGGGGAAAAAAAAGATTGTGTATGTAGGAGCCTTGCCTCCTCCCCTAGAGGGGGGGAGAAGTCCCCCTCAAGGGGAGTAAATTTTCATGTTGGGTATCTTTCAAAAGAGCTCGCCAATACCTTTAAAGTGAATGGTTGAACTATCAATCTGCGATAACTTAAAATAAAATCATCGATTTTTTTCATTTAAAAAAAAAAAAAAAATTCCCCCCTCTAATGTAACATTGGGAATAAAATTGACTTTTTTTTTTTTTATATTTAGTGTTATACTACTTCTCTAATATGGAAATCGTCTGCATTATCATGGAGGATAATTTTTTTAAATAATAATTTTAATAAATTATTTTTACTGAGGAAAATATAGAAGAAAGTCATGTGGTGGCCACAACATACTAGTTTTTCATGATTAAAAACAAAAATACTACTAAATGTGAACGGTGGTATTGAAAAAGTAAGACAATAAAATCACACATTGATATCTGAATATAAGAGTAATCAGTGGGCTGAGTAGTTAGTATTTGGTTTGGATATTCATTTTTTAGCCGAATAGTTAGTATTCGGTTCGGCGAATATTCAGTATTTGGCCAAAACTGCTATTTGGTACATCCCTACTTAAGACACCTCAAAATACGTAAATCTTTTGAAAACTGGAGTTAAAAAAAATTTCTCAAGCTCATAGATTCTTCTATATAAGAAGAAAGTAAGAATACTTTAATGTTTCTTTCAATTAAAACTAACATTATATGAGGTTGTAGTAATTAAGGTCGACTGACTGCACTAGGGTCATAGTCCTCAGGAGGAGTGACCTCTGTGGGGGTCTTTCTAAGGGGTCCTAGCCCGTATCTACACAAGATTTGGAGAAAACGATAGAAAACTTCGAATAGCTAGGCCAACGAGCGTGACTTGGGCTAACATTATACGGCTTTTGGTTCTTTCTGTTTTGACAAATACAATTTATAATTTTAAGAAAGATAGGGGACAGGGGAGATTCCACAAATTTGTATATGACTAAATTCAAAAGCATTTAAAATGTAAATTAGTTAACGTTTGGTTTCTTAGAGCAAAATGTCAAAGTTTTCCTTTTTTCAGCATTAGTTTGTTTCTATGATTCAGATTCATCTTTAAAGGTTTTTTTTTTTTTTTTTTTTTTATTTGTATTCTTTTTAACATAATTTTTGCAAAGCTTATACAGGTCAAATCTTTAGATTCTGCAACTTCTTTAATATTTTTTGTTGCAGTACTCAATAAACGCAAGGACTATTTTTTGACATCAATGGTTATCTTCATGGATAGTCAAAGTCAAATGATTGGTCAGTTTACCTACATTATTATGTACTAGAGATGCACCAGACAAAATGCACAATGTTTATGGATGTGCACTAGCTCTAAGGAATCAATAGCAATTATTAAATTGGTGACATTTAGGATTGCAAGGTCACTGATGTATGTTTTATTTAGTAAAAAAAAAATAATAATAATAAGTTTATAAGAAAAGGGAAGTTTAAATATAATTAGGCCAAAAATACTGACTTTACTGACCATTTTTCACCCCTGCAAGTGACAGTCTAATTTTAAGTGGCCACAACTTACCCAGTAAAATCTTCAAAGATATTTGTATATTTTCACACTGTCCAACTTTAGTTTGAATTAATTCAGTATTTATAAGTTAACGTGATAAATTTTCAAGTGACAGCTTGATTTTAAGTGGCTGCAACTTGGAAACAAATTGTCAGAGCAATTTGACCAGCGAAATCGTCCAAGCTATTTGAATAACTTCATTGTTCAACTTTGGTTAGAACTTTGGTTTAGTTTAGTATTTCAAAAGTTATTGTGATAAGAAATTTTCAAGTGGCACCGTGATTTCAAGTTGCCACCACTTGGAAACAAAAGGGCTGAGTGAGATACCCAGCAAACTTATCTAAGATATTTCTGTAATATTAAAAATATAATAATAAGGGAATATAAAATTCAAAATGTATAAAATAGATAGATTAAATTTAGATTATGTAATAGCAAAATAATGAATTAAAATCGGAAAATAAAAGGTGAATAAATCTCAATAAAGGAGTTATTTAATTGGCCGCGACTGTGATAATAGTGGCGATAGTTGATCCGATAAAATTTACTTAAAATACAAACTTGAGCTATAAAGAGAAAATGATTAAAATAAAATGACTCACCCAACTTCATGGAAAAAAATGAGAAGACAGAATTTTACTGGAAAACATACTGATTTAATGGCAGGAATTGATTACAAAATGATCTGGCCAGATATTCACTTCTCTAAAAAAAACACACACATAGGTAAAAAAACCAACACTATATTTGGCACACCGAACATTTTGAAATGCACATTTTATATAACTTATTCGTATCTTCTTTATATTATGTATACTGAAAATCATTGATATTATAATTTCCGTGGAGCAAAATTTTAGATCACACCATCGTGTGGTGCGGTACTCAAAACACAGAATCGTCCTTCTAAATGTATATGTCCGATATAGAGTCACTAAATTAGAGTCCTGTTTTTCGTCGATCTACGGTGTCAAAATCTTAATTATCAATCTCATCGATGTTTGCAAAAGGAATGGAATGCTCTTGATAAAATCTGATTCCAAATTTTAGCGAGGATCCCAATACACAGAGCTGATTTTGCTTCATGTACCATATAGTGAGAAAACGATAAGATGAAGTTGAACACCAAACGGCTTATGCACCTTCGTCATTCTTCAACAGGATCTTAATATTTTAAATTGAATGATAATTAAATTTCAAAAAGGTCCATATCTATCATAATTTTGTCTCATTTCCTCTAATCCTGGCCGGGGATAGAAACTCGCTGACACTATAGGTAAACGCTTCCAGACTTTCACGTCTACCGGAAACGTTTTAAGAAAATGGCGAATCACTTTTTATGCAAAATGGCGAATAAGTTGTTACGCCTCCAAGTCCTCATTCAGTTGTAAAAAATTTTAATATACTGCTGTCGTATCTGAAACAATTCTTCATTTGGATTCTGCTCGGCTCCACTGCTTTTTCTCCACTAAGGCTTCAGATTATCGGTGACATAGTAGATTGAAAAAATACAACCATCGGTAATACGTGGACGCCGGCTCCGAGACCGTGGCAATACCTGCCGGGCTCTTCACCCACGTCTTGCTTGCACTGGCTTTTCTCTGGATCTGCCCAACCGGAAATTTTCACCGGCGAATTTCGAACCCACACGCCGTATTCAGCCAATCAGCTTGCGTGCACGACCGTATCGTCACCTCCGAAGAATAATCTGGATCTTTCCAGAACACAAACCCCTTGCTGCCTCCCCCTCTCATCGGGCGGGAAAATGCAATAAAAAAATGGCTGACCAGTGAAAATGAAGAAACTTACTAGCACGCATATTTAAAATTAGCAAAATCGTTGTTATAAAATTTTAAAGCTGGATCCTGATATTTTGAACGTATTTGGATGAGGAATATATTATTTTAAAGCTAGTGATATGTAGATTTCTCCTGTATTAACGTCATTGCCGAGATACCTACCGATAATATTTTATTTTGAACTCTAAAAGGAAAGAAAACTATAAAGAAATGGTTAAGATTGAATAATGTTACTGTTTGTAAGATTGTCTTATTAAATTCTGAGCGATCATAGTCTTTTATCTAACATACGAAAATATTTTAGAATGTAGTATCACAAGAGTAATCAAATTTTATGGTAGATTATACATATTTATGTATATTGGCTATTATAATATTATTAACGATGTATACGGCGGGATATTTTAAACAAGAAAAATGTTACTAAAACAAGTGTGTAACAATTTCAATGATAAGTTTATTGCATAAATTTGATTTGAATTAATTCATTGTTACAAAAGTTATAATGATGAATTTTTGAGTGGCCGCCACTTGGAATTAAAATGGCAGAGCAACTTGCTCAGCAAAATCATTCAAGATATTTGTATGATATGTTCACTATTCAACTTGTTTGAAAATTTTAGTATTTCAAAAGTTATCATGATGGCACATTTATAAGTGGCAGGCTGATTTCAAGTGGCTGCAACTTGGAAACAATGTCAGAACATGTTGCTTATCCACGGTATTTGCACGATAAATTCAGTATCCAACTTTAGGCCACGATAGCCTGGTCAGTAAGAGCAGCGAGCTCGTGATTGAAAGATTGCAGTTTGGTCCTTGAGCCGGCCAAAGACCGCCATGTACACTAATGGCAACTGGTGCAAGTTAAAATCTGCCGGGGTCGCAGAGTCCTCCAAGTTCCCATCAAAAATTTACCTCTGGGGGTACCGAACCATAAGCTTAACTCGGCACTGATCCGGATCAAAATTTAAGTTCTTGTTGTTTGCTAGTGCTGTCATCTTTAGCCAGTTTCTGGCGCTAAGTCATTCTTCCTCCCTCGTGGCGCTCCCCTGCCACATTAAATCTGGGTAGTTCCAATACCAGGGCTCTGAATTTCCAAGTGGCATTAGAGACAACAACAGTATCAAACTTTGGTTCGAATTGATTCAGTATTTCAAAAGTTATAATGATAAATTTTCAAGTTGTAGCTTGATTTCAAATGGCTCCACTTAATTTAAGATATGGTGGATAAAGTTTATTGAGACCCTCACATGGTCTATATATACATCAAAATTCAAGCAAATCCAGTTTTAAATACATTTTTTATACTGTGGATTTAAAATTTTCTAGTGGCTGCCATTTGAAAACGAAATTACATAGCAACTTACTTAACAAACTCATCCAGGATATTGATAAGTTCACTGCCCAAATTTGGTTTGATTTGGAGTATTATTTCATAAATTATCGTGATGACAAAATTTCTATTATAGATGGTTTATCTATATATCAATTAATAACTAAGTGATTGCCTAAGGTCAATTTCTGAAGAAATTAACCTAAAATTAAAAATATATAATTTTTGAAAAACGAGAAACATTTTAATGTTTGAAAATTTTCTGTATGTGAAAACAGAATAAAAAATACATTGATTAGATAATGAGTAATTTATAAAAAAAATTTCTCCATTGAATAAAATAGGGTTACTGCCAATCAAATTAGGCGGAGCATCCCTGCAAAAGGAGAAAAAAAGAATTTTGTATTTATATTTTTCCATTAATATTTGAAATATTTTGTTAATCATCAATATTTCCGCTATGTGTCAACCAGTCTTCAACTATTTGCTAATAAAATTGTTAATATTCTTCAGGGATGTAAGAAAGTAATTTAGATATATTGGTCTAAAAGCCGTTCTACAGTGCTACCATCTAGTAGACAGTCTTATTTTAAGCCAGTGGCGTCGCAAGGGTGGGGCGGAGGGGGCGGCCCGCTCCAGGCCTCTGGTCAAGAGGGGCCTCCAAAGAAACTTAAGTTTACTTTTAAGTGTATATATCTAGTGAAATTTTTATGTCATTATTTTAAATTAAAACATTGGTTGTTGTTGTCGTATGCCACTCGGAAATTCCGAGCCCTGGAAGTAGAACTAAACGGATTTAAGGCAAGAGGGGTGCACTTTCCGTTTTTAGGAGCGCCACATTGGTTGCAATTCCAATTTAAGCAGTAAGTTTCTGTCTAAAGAGTTTTAATGTACAAAACATGACTGTAACTCTAACACCAAAAGTAATTAATTTATGCAAAGCTTGACTAAGGCAGGGCAAACGAATATAATATCCCTAGTCATTTTGTTGGGTTGAGTTTTTGAATCTAGTCATTTTGTTGGGTTGAGTTTTTGAATCTAGTCATTTTGTTGGGTTGAGTTTTTGAATCTATCTTAAAACTCAATTCAAAATGCAGGTGGGCCTCAATATGGGAAGATCTCTAATTAACGGGTTCCAGTGAGACTTTCGCCACTGTTTTAAGCAGTAAGGGTTTAAGACGAGACAAGCCTATTTTGCTCACAACAGGAAAATTGGCCCCTCTGCCCCATCTTAAATAATCATTAGATTGATGTCTTTTCTATATACGCTAATGTGTTACCATCAAAAACATTGAAAAACACTACTATCTCAGTTTTGAAAAAAAAAAAAAAAATATTTTGAAGCCTTTTCTGTATGAACTGATTCGTTTGAAATTTATGGTTTTCTTAAGGGATGGTAAAAAAAGACAAAAATTTACATAAACATCCATAATGAGAAATATTTTCATCATAAAATATCAGATCACTTCTAAAATATCATTTATGAAACTGGATTTAATAAAATTAATCAGCAGAATAGGATAAGGTAAATGTACCACTGTGTAGCCTATTAGGTGGGCATTTCATATTGCGAGAGTATCATTAATTTTATAATTTCCAGTTTGATAATAAAGGAGATAAAATACTTATCCTCAATGAAAACCGAATCTCATATTCTATGGGAAAATTATTTATAGAATTACTCATTATATGATATATATATTTCCATTTTTTAACATTTAGAAAATTCATAACTGTTAAATTCTTTCTTGTTTTCCAAAAATTAACTGTTTCATTTTGGAGCTAAGAAATCTGTTTCTAAAAGTGGAAATGGAATTTTGAAAAATACATTAGGTAAGGAATAATTCTTTAAACAAATTTCCTCATAGAATAACAAGGAATTTCATTGTTGGCAAGGATAGGTATTGCATCCTTTAAAGCTAGTGTAGAAATGAGACATAGTGAACTAAAAAAATTTGAGACCATATGCTGTAATGATTTTTCTTTATGTCCCTGTCAACCAAGGGCGGATCCAGACAAACAGTCTAGGGGGGGGGGGGGGGGGGCACATATTTAATATATTTTTTTTTCCTTATCTATTCATCTCTCTCTCTTTATATATATATATATATATTCTCAACTTTATACACACACACATATATATATATAACATATATTGTAGCTCAACAAAAATGTGACACAAGTCAAAAAATGGTAATTTTAAAATTGTTAAAAAATGTGTATGAAGTGCCCTGACGTACATAAAAAGCATTGCATCTCTATCTCAAACATTGTCCACCCGAAAAAGCAGTTGTATCAGTTTTACTATGCTAGTCAGTTCTTTATAGTTACATAAGTTTTTTTTTTTTTTTCAAATACTGCATTTTTCAGTTGCATCACTTTTCTTGCCAAAGTGCGATAGATATATAAACATACATATATATACACTATAGATAGTGCATTTCATACATAGTAAATTTTTATCTGATATTTGTGCAAAATTATTTACTGCACTATCATTTTAAGAAATTATCGTTTAAAATATTCCGTGTTTATTTTTATAAGTCTAAATTTAAATTACAATATTCTGATTTAAAAAAAAAAAAAAAAAAAGGGAAGGGTAAATACATAAAATTCTTCTAAACAAAACTTCTACATCATATGAATAAAACACATTTTTAATAAATAAATATTGTTACGAAAACCTTAAAATTATATTTAATTTTATATTAAAATTGCATTTAATTAATTACATAAAGAAAAGAAATTTAGAGTGAAATTAATAAAATACCATTGAAACATATGCATGATCTTTGGATCGAAAACTAATTTCAATGTAATGAAATAATGAAGGTTGTAACATTAAAGAAAATTTTTAATATTATGAAAAATAGAAATGGAAATAAATAAATAAATAAATACAAGTGACACACTAATATGATAGCTGTTACACATGCGTTAAAAAGTAATATGTAGCTGTTAAACAGGCATTGAAAAGCATTGTGTAAATAACTTTGAATTAACACCATAAAATAAGGTTGATTTCGGGTTGAAAGAAAACACGACCTTTCATCAGGTGGATAAAATAGGCACAAGTGCTGCAGACAATTCGGTAACATGTGTTTTCTTTCGACCCTAAATAATTATTGTATATATATATATATATTTTTTTTTTTGCATTTTACGGTAATTTTTACTTACTAAAATAATTAACAACTGGCCACTAGATTTTATTCCTTATCTTCGAAATAATTTCTTTTGTAATGCACAAACAAACAATTTTTACAATAACGAAACAGGATTTTCTCCCCCCCCCCCTCAGCTCCAGCCATATCCGGGCGCAAGGAAGTGTGGGGCACCATTATCTGACAGAAAAGAAAAATATTAATTATTTTTAGGCTGTTCAAAAGAAAGGAATAGGCACCAAATCCTCATCTCACATCTGCAATGATTTTCTCTCACACTAACTCTAATTAAACTAAAATTCTTTTTTTTTTTTTTTATTTAAATAGAAACAAAAGAATTTTTTTCAGGGGGTGGTAAATGAAAAAGAGGAAGGGGGGGGGGGAAAGGAAAGCAATATAAAGAAAAGAAAGGCAACATCAATATTAAACATTAACCTCTTCTTTAAACGGTAAATGTAATTGATTATCAATATATATGTGACTGTTTAAATTTTTCGTAAGAACGTTTAAATTAAATCTCCCTTCAAAAAAGAAAAAAATATCTCACACATTCAATGTAACATATAACATTTTCATAAATTGAAATGCTTAGAATTTTTTGACATTGCTAATTGCTATTCAAATAATATGGATTTTTTTTTTTTTTTTTTTTTTTAACATATTTATAAATAATTTTCATCTAGAGTTCCAAATGATTAATATCTGAGAAAGATTTATTATTAATTCTTCTTAATTCAGTAAGAAATATCTTAAGGGCCCTCTTCACTCACCACCGCCGGAAGCCGAAGCTAATGTTATTCTATGAGAAATTTTTTCTTTACAAATAACTTATTAACTAATACACATTTTTAAATTCTGTTTTCACATTCTGAAAATTCCCAGCTGTAAAACTGATGGACCTTTTTTAAAAAAATATTTTTTATATTTTATTTTGAAGCTGCAAAATACGAATTTTCAATATGTGAATTTTTTTCAATTTCAAAATAAAATATTAAAAATTTAAAAAATACATTTTTGAAAAAGGTCCGTCAATTTAACAGTTGGGAATTTTCTGAATGTGAAAACAGAATTTAAAAATATGTATTAGTTAAAAAGTTATTTGTAAAGAAAATTTCCCCATAGAATAACATTGGCTCTGGCTTCTGGCGACGGTAAGTGAAGAGGGCCGTTAAAAAAAAAATTTCTGAAAGGTTATTCACTATCACATCGAAAAACATTGGGTTCGAAAGCTGAAGTAGCGTGAGTGCCACACCATAGTTATGTTTTATAACTAAATTTACAGGGAACTGAGTAAGAATAATTTAAAATTATTTAATAAGAATTTTAAAGAAAGCTTATTTGCTTTAAACAAATTTGACATTTATCTAACAAAAATTTCAAAAAAAAAAAAAAAAAAAAAAAAAAGGCTATTCTAAAAAAGAATTAAAATTAGATATAAATCTTAAAAGTTTTGAGATTTTTATAACAGTAATTCGAAATAAATTACATAAAATTCAAAAAATAGATAGGTTGTAAAATACGTATAAAAACCTCATTATTATTAATATTTGCTTAATTTTAAATTTACATACAGATATATATTCCCAACAGACAGATATATACATACAGATATATATTCCCAACTGCAGAATAAATTTTGTACTCAAATTATTTAATATTATACATAGATAAATGATTTGAAAAAAAAAAAAAAAAACTTTTAAAACACAATTATTTAAAGAAAAAAAAAAGAAAGAAAGAAAAAAGAAAGAATGAAAATGATTACCATTTTTCCTTCTGTAGCAGGTTTCTTTTGAAAGATACGGCAATACTGAATATTTTTTTTTTTCTTTTTGTTGTCACACCAAAAAATACTTCTAATTTTAATATGCGCAATCGAATAAAATAAAATAAGACTTATATGAAATAGAACTGTATCAACTATGGGATACTTGCAAGTGTTTTTTCTCTTCTTACACCAAGAAACGAAAACTGAATAGACTGATAACAGGCATAAATATATCTCTCTTTCTTCCCAAAAAATCATTTATGCTCTAGGGATTTAAGTAATCATTTCACTGTAAATCTATTCAAAAGTTATTTGTTACCCTAATCTTCTCATTTTAAAATAACAACACTGCCTCAGTTTGGGATAGCATGATTTGCACCTGGTTACACAGTCCCCCTTCAATTAAAATATACCCTGCTGTTTGTTATAATTGGTGAACGTGAAAATGAAACAAGCCTTGAAATACCACCCTTCACTATCAGAGTATTCAGATTACAAAAGAGAAGAAAGTAGCATTTTCCATGAAAAACAGACGTTCTCCATAAGTCTATGGTCTTCCTTCCACCTAATTCTAAGAAAAGATCAGGAATGTGACGAGACTTTCGATGGAAAGAAGGAAATAGAAGAAAGAAGGAAAGAAACTTTTTTTTTATAGAAACTACATACAAGTATAAAATCAATTTTTTGAAAGAAAAAAAAATAAAGCTTCTGGATTTTGCATATTTTGACTTAAAAACACATACACACTCGAGCTCTAGGGAGGGGGGGCTCTCGAGCCCCCAGAGCCCCCCCCCCCTGAATCCGCCACTGCTGTCAACTATGAGTTCTATACTCATGAAAATTAAGAGTTTATGATATAACTATCCACCGTATCACTTACCAAATTTGAGTTCAATTGAATGAAGCATTTAAATGATATCATGTACACTCACATATATATACAGTACAACATCGAAAATCCAGAATCATTTGGACCTCGGCAATTCCGGAGTTTAGAAAATTCCAGATAATAGAATATGTGTAGTGGCACCATCTACTGGAATTGTCAGAAAATAAAAACACCTATTTAAATAAACATACAATTTTATATTGTTAAAAGCTTGAAACATAAATCAGTTATTTGATTGGATTTGCTGTTGAAAATATTATTTTAGTAAGTTTTGTAAGTTATTTTTTTTATTTAAAACAACTACTTATACCATACTTTTTTTTTAAAAGTTATTTACAAACATAATGCTTCAGAAAGTTTTTACTATTAAGAAAGTAATAAAATTGTTTTCCTGAAAGATTCAATTTTTTTTTCAATTAAAAAAATTATTACCATAAAACCTAGCATATGGGCTGCATTCACATACGGACCGCATTAATGTAATTTTTGTTCCGAAAATAATTAAATTTCGCAGAATCGCCGCACTTCGAAAAATAACCTAACACCTAAAATTCCATAAAGTTACATAAAACAAGTATTTATATATTTGTTACAATATTCATCATTAATATCAGATATATCGGCAAGGTGCATTACTGCTTTGTTTGCCTGATGAAGGGTCGTGTTTTCTTTTGACCCAAAACAATGGTTGCCAGTTCTTGCATTTTGGTGTTTATTCAAAGTTTTGTAATTATTGCTTTGTAACGCCAATTCTGTGGTGCTTTTTCATTTTTTTTAAAAATATAATTTTTGTTGCTTCTTGCACCAAGTAAGTAGTTTTGTGAATATTTCTGTTTTCTTTTTATTGCTTTTTTGTTAATTATCCTTCCCCTTTTTTTTCTCATTTATTGTACCTTTCATTTCAAATTTTTACTTTACCAATTGTTTAAACCCATTTTTTTTCTTTTTTAACACCGCCTAGTTTTAGGTTTTGAATTTTCTTTTTTATTTATTTGTATGAGATGTGCTGACGCTTTGTTTGCAGCACTCATGCATACTTTGTTCGCCTGACAAAGCGTCGAGTTTTCTTTTAATCTGAAACAATTGTTGAAAGTTCTATGATGTTTACTTTAATTGAAGTCTTCTGCTTTTCCCTTCATTTTAACAGGAAGGAATGTTTTTCTTCAGCTTTGCGGTGTACATCATCGCATACTTGTAGCTCAGGAGTAGACATTACCCGAATAGGAGACAGTTATTTACATTGTTTTTCTTTATTCTCTTATTTTTTACCATTTATCTGCCCCCCCCCCCCTTTCCACATGCATATACTGGGGAAAAAAAAAGTAGTTAATTTTTGAAGATTGTGATAACGGAAGAAAAAAAGAAATTGCGTATCAGCCGCACTTTTTGTAATTGAAGTCTTTTGCTTTCCCCCTTCCCTTCGTTTTAACAGGAAGGAATGCTTTTCTTAAGCTTTGCGGTGCACATCATTGCATACTCGTAGCTCAAGGGTAGACACTACCCGAATAGAGGACAGTTATTTACATACTTTTTCTTTATTCTCTTAATTTTTAGCATTTATCTGCCTCCCCCCTTCCTTTTCCTCATGCCTACACTGAAAAAAAAAAAAAAAAAGTTCATTTTTGAAGATTGTGATAACAGAAGAAAAAAGGCAGTAATGTAAACATAGTACTCACAGATACTTCAAAACATAGTCTGAACTCTCCCTACATAATATATGCTTAGAAAACAACAACCCTTTTATAAATGCATATTTTAAAAAGATTTAAGATTTTATAATCAAAATACTAGATCTATAAAAAATAATAAATGCAATTTAATTTATTAAAATTTTATTACAAATAGTAATTCAATAACAAACATTTCATATTATTTACCAAAAAAATCTTAAAAACAAAACATATTAAGCATTTCTCAAATACAAAAAACAATCAATATTTAAAATAAAAATATGAGAATATAAACATTCATATCTTACAACATAGTGTCTATATGCAATCTTTCACTTATACATCCATGTCTATCATACAAAAAATGTGAGTAAAATTAATAGGTATGTAATTTTATGCATTGCAGAATACTTTTGTTTCAATAACTTTCACAGGCATTAGGAATATCACATGTACAACATTTTCTCTTAAGTTGAAACAAGATTAATATTTAACGAGCAAAGCTTAAAATAATTTAACAAATTAGATTTAAAACAACTGTTGCAAAAATAATGTGTGGTAAAGCCCTAAAGCCTATATTTAAAAAGAAGGGAATTTTAAGAAAAAATAAACAAATCTGAATTACTACTATGCTCTTGGAATCATATGGCTGTTAGAAAAATTTTCATGACAAATTTAAATCTATTTCTATGCCACAATATTTATGATCAACACAACTTCATATGGTTAGCAATAAATGTGTTTAAATATCCTTAAAGATGGAAAATTTCCTGAAAGCAATTTTAAAAAATTCAAAAGTTCTCTAAAATAATTATGAAGACAGAATTATTTGTCTATATAAATAACAACAAGTGCCTGTGTACCTGTGTGTCTGCTCTCTGGTGCAGAGCTACAAAACTTGACAGACGGGTTGCTGGGACCCTGCAAGTGTGCACTTCATCAATATTTTTTTCAAATTTGATTTTTTCTTTTCAATTTTATCCATTGACTTTTCCATTTTCTAAAATTTATTCTTTTATTTCAATCGTCTGTGTATCATGGCTATGACATTATTTTTTATCTAATTCATTCATTAAAAGACAATTTTTTTTTTTTTTTAGTTTATTATATTTATTGAAATCAAATCGCAAAACAGTAGAAAAAAATAAACATATTAAATTTTAAATGAAAATAAAATAAATAAAAAATCTATAACATTTATGTTTATGTATAATTTTCATAATATAACAACTTTTTAATAAACTTACATAATTCTTTTTAAATCTACTTTTTCTTTTATTTATTATATTGGTCGGAATCATATGGTGACACAGTGTAAAAAGTAAGGACATGGTTCAAAAATTAAGTTCTTGAGTAATAGCAGCTCCATCTCTCATTGATAAATACCCAAATTGAAGTGCCTAGGAAAGACCTTTCTGCAAGCAGTGGGATCCTGGACCCGATGCAGTGCAGGTAGGTAAAGAGCTGCCATGGGCAGCAGATACCCGAAGCGAGATTTAGAGTGATTTCAAAGTGTTATTTTTTATAGTTTTTATTTATAAAGTGATTAAAAAAAAAAAAAAAAAAAAACTAGTGATTTAATTCTTTTGAAAATTCATTTAAATATAGTGACCAGTGAAGTGGGCATAGCCTGCTATTATTTGCTTTTTTTATGTTAATAGTTTTAAACTATTAACATGAAAACAAATTGCAATTCTTCAACATTAAACTTCATAATTAAAAATTTCACAATTTATGATACAAAAACAAAACAGGGGTAGTATCAGGGGCGTAGCAATTCAAAAATCATTGGAGGGGCTCAAAAATTTTCATTTTAAAAATGACTCAAAATTAATCTTAAGAAAATCAATTAATAATTAAATGTTAATTAATATTCATTAATTATTAGTATTAATTATAAAATATCACTAATTATGAACATTTATAAGGCATTAATTTTTATTTTAAATTGGCGATTCTTTCATTTGGCATTAAAAGAAAATTTCATGATAAGAAATGGGGGGGGGGGGGGTTGAGCCCCCCTTTCTACGCCCCTGGGTAGTATTAGCATAAAGTGAAATTTCAGGGCAAAATTACTAGTCTACCTACATAAATGAGACGACCTGAAATCTACTGTATATAGACCCCCCAAAAAAAAAAAAAGCTAGTTTATTTAAATAGAGTAAAACATCCAATTTTTGAAAGTGTTTACATCATACTGCATTTTGATGACAACTCAAAATTTTACTTATGGTTAAAATATATAACAAAAGGGCAAGCAAAAATGGAAAATTAACTAATATATTTTAATATACATAAGAAAATTTAAAATAGCATAAAAAATTGTGAAATAATCCGAGAATTTTCAAAAAATTTCTCAGACTCATGTATCTCCGTATCAAAAAACACATCTTCCTTGTAATTTCAACTAAGAGACCAACTTTTAAAGTGTCTCTCTCTCCTTTTTTTTAGGTGGGACGGGGGAACAATCATGATTGTTGATACATATTTCAATAGAAATAATGGGCCTTGATTATTCATTCATTCAAGGTTAAGTCAATCAAATGTAAATATCATCCCATCAATGCAGTGACAGTAATATGCACCAAAAAAGTGGTGTTAACACTAGAATTACGGAAGGTGTCGTTTTGACCCCAAGCAAACTTTTTTTTTCCATGGTTCTTCTATTTTTTCACAAATATCTTAACCCTTTCTTGACTTTTCCTAAATCATTGTGCTTTTCAAAAAAATAAACTTTCCTAAAAAATCCTATTTAATGTTTAGTCTTAACAAAGGCTTATACCTAGAAATACAGGCTGGTGTCATTCTGACCCCTGTGAGAAAGAAAGATATCTGAATACTTTTCCTGCAGTAAACTATTTTTGTTTGCACCTGCTAAACAAAAACAAATAAAAGAAAAGGAAATGATGTGTTTGTGTAATCTCTCATCTGCCAGTCACATGATTTGAATTTTTCGGAATGCATTTACTTGTGAAATGAGAACAGATAAAAGAGCTTATGCTCGAGAAAACGTTTTTGTAGATTTTGCTAGGCATTTTGTTTGTTACATACCAATTTTTCATAAATTATTTTGTTACATTATGTGAGTTTATTATATACTAATGGCTCATAGAAGAGGACTAATGCAAGAAGAAATAGTTAAATTGACGGAAGAACTATCTGATTGCGATTCTGGTTCTGAAATGGATAACAATTCTTCAAATAGAGATGAAAATGGAACCTCTAGTGATTCAGAAGTTGTTATAACGAGAGATCATGTGATATCATCTTCTAGCTCATGTGAAAGTGAATTAGCTCTCAATAATTCAAATTCTGACATAACTAAGAATACCAAAGCAGGAACTAGTACTATATGCTCAAAAGGGAATAATAAGAAATTCAACGTTATTCAGCCAGCTATTTATTAATTATTGTAATTTAGTTTATTTTTATTGGATTTTCAAAAATATATAATTTTATATAATAGGGAAGTATACAGATTTTTTTCCCGCTGTATTTCTAGGTACATGAAGATCGTCGTAATTCTAGTGTTAAAAAGGGATAAACTTTGTTAGCAAGCAGCATAAATTGCAAAAGAATCGCATTGTTTTTTCGTACTAAAAAATAAAGGCTTAAACCCCTTTATCAGACTTAAAAAAAAAAAAAAAAAAAAAAAAGCATGAGTGCAACTGTGCAGCATTAAAAAGCTGTTTACAGATTATTTAGTTAGCGATCACAGCAATGTGTGGTGGTACAGTGTGAATTTGGATTTTTATCACTTAATTTGAGCAGCAGTTTAAATGTCAATATATAATACAATAGCTTAAAATTTCAGGAATTTTAGGACAACTTATCGCATTTCAGGATTTTTATTTTTCAGGAATTTCAGGAAAATCAAGACAAGTACTAACTACCCCTGAAAAAGTTTTAGAAGATGCTGTATACTTTAAAGAGTAGAAAATTAAAAACATACATAATATAGTGGTGGGAAAAGAAAAGTTTTTTGAGCATTAAAATATTTTGTGCTTTGTCATTTTATTGAATTTTTTTTCTTTCGAATTGAAATATTAATAATTTAAAAGAATTATATTTAAACAAAAATAAATAATTCTTTTGTAGATTGCCCTTCACACCAATTCTTTCATGAATAATAAATTATACTATTGTCGTTTTATTCTTTAAAATTATCATTACATTGATGAATTTAAATCATTATTTTAGTTAAAAGGTATACATCAGTCAAGTTTGCCATTTTTTCTTTGTATATATTCATATGGGATTGTCATTGCTTCGCACATGTGTGTCTCATTAAAGAATGGAGTTCTGCAAATTTTGCTTTTTGAATTTTACGCCTTAAATTTATCACCTCTTATCTTAATAATAATAAAAAAACATAATATTTTTTTATTTTATCACTTAAACTCAGATGTATAATTTTCCATTGCAAAAAGAAATGTTGATATATATGTATATATATATTATTTCTCACTAATATAAAAAAGTAACAGTTCAAAATAAATAAATCCACATAATTCAGAAAACTTCATTTTTCAATGAGACAGCCTTAAAATACCAAGCAACAACAAACTCATATGGGATGTACATGGGGGAATGAGAAATGGCAAATTTTGGGTGATTTTACCTATTAAACCAGGCAAATATTTAAAATATATGCTTTCATCAAAAAGGGGTAATGGGGCTAAGCTAAAAATTTTTATGACTGAAAATGAGCAAAAGCAGATTAAAAATTGGAAATGGAAAAATACAGATGGAGAGCAAGATCTTTAAAATAACACTGCTCTCCAAAAAAAAAAAAAAAAAAAAATTCCCGATCTGATCCCATTCTTGCTGATTCTTATGTAAAATGACCTCCTGAATCCGAATATGACTCCCATTTTGCCCAGTCACTCACCGTTTTCTAGATGTACTACTCCTTCCCTCAATTTCTTTCTCTGTTCGATAATTTTATGACCATGAATTTGATTTGAAGAATGAAAAATAATTAATTTAACACCTAAAAACAAAAAAATATAAAGTATGTTCATGTTTTAGAATTTTCCAACTCTGTAGCCCCTCAGAAGATATTTAACGGTTAAAATAATTCACCCCTCCTAAAAAACGGTGGGCGATAGGGCAAAATGGGTGTCATATTTGGATTCACGAGGTCATTTTACATAAGAACATACTGAAATGGTGTCAGAGGCAATTTTCATGCTGAGCAGAACAAAAGTAGCACTCACAATAAACATTAAATTGTATAATCCATACAAGTTAAAGGTATTTCATGCTTTCCAAAACTTCTATACAGTAAAAATTTTCAAATGAATACAATTTTATAGTTTAATACAAATTTTTTCTATAAAACATTACAATATAACTACAAATCGAAGTATAGGAGAACTAAGTTAAATTTAAGTACAGATTATTAGGGGAAAAAAAAAAAAAAAGCAATTTAGACAGTTTAAAATTTTAATTATATTAAAATCAATTAATTTATGACTTTCATAAATCACTTACATAATAATAATTAAAAAAATACTAACAACAACATAACTAATATAGAATAATCTGCACAATTATTTTTTTTTTCGTTTGTTTTGTTTCGGTATCTAAAAATTACTTTATTTATACTTAATGCCTACCCCCCCCCCCCCTCAAAAAAAAAAAAAAAAAAAAAAAAAAAAAAAACTATTTTGTGGTTAAGAATGCTTTATATTTTACATGGTATATTGGTATATATATTTTATTTTTTTGCATGGCTTTTTGGGTATTTTATGTTTTGATTAATATGACTAGAAAAAATTAAGTAACTGAATGAGTAAAGTACTCATAAAACTCAGATTGTTGGAAATAACACTACAAATGAGGGGGGGGGGGTAAGTAAAGAACTTTAAATAGGCAAAATCACATAAGTCCACTCAGGAGAGATAAAGATTGGAAATACATTCCTGCAACAAAATATCTTGAATCACCAGCTAGACTTCCACATTACCTGTTTTGACAGCAAAAGAAATTTAAAATTTTCATTTAGTTACAACATCAAAAAGCTTTTATAATTTAGAGATAAAGAATCCCCCTTCCCAGTTCAATCAATTGAACAATGAATAATGAAATAAAACATCAGAAAAATATAAGGATCTAAGCAGATTAAACTTGAATAAATAATTTCTTTAAGGCATTTATCTTCATTTGTATTGGAAAATTTGAAATCCAAAAGAGATGCGTAGTCTTTTATTTAATCTGAACTGCCTGTGACATGAATGTTTACAGTCACACGAAATTAATCATTTCATTCTCTTCTTAGATTTTCTAATCTTGCTTGTAAGTCTGCATCTACATCAGCTAAAGGTTGTTTGTCAGTTGATTGGCCAGCACTTAGAGTGCCGCCAGTGCTTGGAAGTTCTTTTAATTTATCAGTGAGATCAAGACCAAGCTCATCTAATACCTGGGCCACAATGGCATCACTAAAAATAGAAAATAACATGTATAATAACAACAAGACACACACACACAAGTTATAGAAAAAAAGATGAAATATATAAAATTATTATTATTATTATTATTTTTTGTGTGTATTTTTATTAACACATGTAATTGTACTAGTTTAGCCTTTTATCCCTTGTTTCCTTTCAAATAAGATAAGTTAATTATTTGTAAATTTTTTACTTCTTACAAAATTATTAGAAATTGTATGATGCTATATTATTACCCTTCACAGAATTATGAATTTTTGCATATTTTCGCAATAGTTTATTATATAAATCAAATCAAGCTAAACATGGAAATTTAAAAAAGTAAAGTGAAATATGTCATTTTTCTGGATTTTACAATCAATCTTTCTAGAATTTTAATGAAATATTTAATTTTCTATGAGATTTGGAACTAAAATCCTAATTCCTTGAGAAGTCTAGACTTTTCAAGTTTTCCACGAGGAGTATGAAACCTAGATAAAACTAGTATGTTGTGGCCACCACAAGACTTCTATATATTTTTTCCTATACAAATTCACTCAGTAACAATATTAAAAAAAAAAAAAAAAAAAAAAAAAATCAGTTTTTTTTTGGTTAAAAGTAAAAAAAAATTATAACTTTGTTTTAAATTATCACAGATTTATAGTTCAACCATTCGTTTTAAAGGTATTGACAAGACCTTTCGAAAGATACCCATCTTGAAAATTTACACCCCTCGATTGGGGACTGGTGGCGAGGCTCTTACACATACAAAAAATTTTTCTCAGTTGACTATCTCTATTATAAATAATTCTTGTAAATTTCACAATGATTACTAAAAAATAATTATCTTTATGCACATTTATACAAAATTTTGTCCTATATCACCATGTTAAAAATTTAGAAAAAGCGGGATGGCAACACAACCTGTAAAACAATTTTTACCAAAAGTTGATAGGCACTAATTTATGTCAAGGTGCAACTACATACCAATTTGTATGAAATTCTGTGCAGTAGTTCCTGAGATACAGTTGTCACAAAATTTTGTCACACACACAAAGACAGACATTTTCTAAAAATGGTCAAATCGTGTTCTACAGCTCTCAAAATGTGGAAATCCATCAAAAACCTGAGGTCGAAAATTTTTACGAATCCAATACTTTCTTCTATTGAATATAGAAGAGAGTAATAATATTGACAATAGCACAAGTAAATTTTTATGCAATGTACACAGCATGAATCATATTAAAAAATTAAACAAGACAAATAAATCATGAAGTTTACATAGATTATAAAAACCTTTTCTATTGTATCTGTTACACTGTTTAATCACCAATGTATTTTTACCTCCAGGATGACACCTTAAAACAATTTTCATTTTTAAGTATGCAAAAAGAAAGTTCACTAAAACTATCTTGATAGCTTCAATTTTAAAGAGAAGCTTTAAAAAGATTGTATTTGTGCAGCTTTATATATTTTCTAAAAATTACAGATCTGTATATGAAAATATTTTTTGTCTTTAACTTAACTATGGAGGAAAAAATGTCTCAAATATTATTGTTATAGATTTATATTTAAAGAAAAAGCATAAATATTATTTTTGCATAGCCCTGTACAGTCGAAAAACAGCAAGACTACATAAAAATATAATTTATTATAAAGATAGAAATCTCCCAAAATTCATCTGCATAGTTTCAGCGAAAGCATAAACAAGGTGTTTACTGAGTATTTGATAGCCAATTTGGTGATGCTTTAGGAACTTCCTAAAAAAAATTTCTGACCAGTAAGGCTGCAGATGTGTTATAGCCTCTAAAATATGCATTAAAAAAAAATGGGAGGGGGGGGGGGAGAGCAAATAGGTTGTTAAGCACACCAGGGAGTCATTGAAATCATACAAATTTTCAAAAATTTTGCAAACTGTGCAAGATAATAAAAATTTCTAAAGAAAGGCAATTTTGTAAGCTTAATGTGGAGATTTTTTTTTAAAAGGGGGGGGGGGGGCATTATTTCAATTTAGTTACTTTTTGGGGACTTTAGGGATTTTGGCAATCAGTAGACACCTAATGCTCTTATCTATCTACCTATATATATATATATATATATATAACTATATCTCAGACCTGTAAGATGCTCCGAGATACTATAACCACAATGTAAATGCATACGTATACAGTATGCATAAGTACTTTCATTTTTTTTTTTTTTTTTTTTTTTTTTAAGAAACATTTTAGTTTCTTTTTAAAGAGAGAGGTTGGAGGGGGGGAGGGGGAGAGGCAAATATTACTAATGACAGATGTCTCAATCGCATATAATGTAGTTATAACACTAATATTGCAATATTTCAGATGTATAAAATTTTTTTTTTTTTTTTTTTTTAAGAAACATTTTAGTTTCTTTTTAAAGAGAGAGGTTGGAGGGGGGGAGGGGGAGAGGCAAATATTACTAATGACAGATGTCTCAATCGCATATAATGTAGTTATAACACTAATATTGCAATATTTCAGATGTATAAAATTGATACGAAATCACTATTTTAAATTTTTTCAGGATTATAAATATATAAATACATATATTTATTTAATATGTGAGCTTGCAGAAGCAGATACTTTTTGGTATTTTTTTTATTAAAAGAAAAGTTGCTTTGTAATTTAACAATACAGGTATATGTCTAGATTCTTTAGTTTCCGATGCTGCATTGTATGTTAGAAAACTTGAACATAGAATTTTAAACAAAATAATCCGGGATAGAAAATCTTTTATATACAGATGCCAACGGGATTACAATGAACTTTATTATGCACTTAAGAAGAATTGTATAAAAAATGAATGGACTGTATTTAGAGAAACAAAATAAACCAATTTAATGAAATAGAAAGGAATTCTATAATTAAAAGACAAAACAAAAAGCTTCATTACTGGATCAAAAGTAATCACATTAAACCCCTCACCCAAAACACCAGTCCATACTTAAACTTCTCAGATGTTAAAATTAATAACCATCAAGATAATTTATTAAATTTGGGCCATAAATACATCATTGATCAACCTGTAAACTTAAAAGATAGTATTGCCAGAATTGAATTCGCTTTAAATAACATCCCAGAAGAAATCCAAACAAATATTAGAAATGTTGCTGTACAAGAAATAAAAAAACCCGGCCAAAACTGTAATATTAAACGTGAAGATTTAAAGACCCTTAAAAATCTTAAGAAAAACAAATCACTTGTACACTAATTGACAAAACTAGAAAAATAGCCATATTGAACCGTGAAGACTATGTCAATAAAATGAAAGATACTATTAAAGAAATTGGTACAATAGAAGTTAAAAAAGACCTATAAACAAACTCATCGAAAAAAAAACCTGCAAAATAATTAAAGAAGGCAATTGGCCTGACAATAAACCTCCCACAGTAGTTAATAGTGCTCCAAACACCCCTCACATTTTCGGTCGTTTTAAAGATCACAAAAATCCTCCTAAAATTAGACTGGTTGTTAGCAAAAGTGAAGGTCCCACATACTCATTAGAAAAGTATATGGCTGAAATTTATATAAATTTATTACCCCCCCTCATCCCATAGTTTAAACTCCACAGAAGATTTCATTCATAAGATTCATGATATTAATATAAATGAAAATTATTGTTTTGTTAGCTTTGATGCAGTAAATCTTTATTCATCCATAAATATAAAAGAAATCATGAAATGAATTAATAATGAAATAAAACAGTACAGTAATTCTGAAATAGCCGGGATCCTCAATATCACCATTAATTTAATACTTAATGAGAACTTTTTCACTTTTAATAACAGATTTTATCAACAGATTAAAGGGGTCTCTATGGGGTCTCCCATATCGGGTTTTTTGGCAGATTTTAAGTTACAGAAAATGAAAAATGAAATTATGAAACGATACAAAGATAATTTTAATATAGACCCAATAGAATTATTAGACAACCTAAATGTCATGGATCCTAATATTAAATTTACCCTTGAAGAAGTTAAAAACCAGTTGAATTATCTTGATGTAAATATATTCTATATGTAAATATATCTTGAGGTATAATAACTGAATAACTACAAAAGTCTACAGAAAACCTAATAGTAGCAATGGAATCATCCATTACATTAGTAAAACCCCGTTTAAGTATTAAATTAAAGCCATCCAAGCTTATAATAGAACCATAACTGTTTGTAAAGAACCAGAGGACTTTAATCAAGAATTAGCCCTTATAAAGAAATACACCAGAAAAGCAGGTTACCTGGATAAATTAATTAACAAACCTTTTTTTTGCTTTCATACTTCATATTTGTTTGTTGATAAAATAAACAATTCATAAATCCTATTAACAAATATTTACAATTAAGAAGTATTTTAAAATAGTAATTACATAATATTTCCCTTTTTTTAAAACTTTTATCAAGAAATTTTAGAGAAGTTAAAAAAAGATAACTACAGGCTTCAAGGCAATTAATACATTACCCAACTGAACTAAAAAAAATCACTGAAATACTCAATGAGCAATGTGAAAAAATTAGTGGAAAATCCCCCTTATGATATATTTTTGAGTGAGATTTTTCAAAATATTGTGAGATTCTCGCAATCCCACCCTCTAATGCGAATCCTGATTCAAAGTAACTATGGTTATTTATTACAATATGTATGGTGAAATATAAATGATTAAATATATGGGTTACAATTTAGGTTTTTATTATTAAGTCTATGGCTTTCTATTCTTCAAGGACATAATTGCATAACATAGTTTTTTCCCCAAAGACATCATTTATGTGAAAGTTAGACGTCAGTTACAGTTGCTGTCTTTGTGATGAGTTTGATAATCATCACTTAATAAGTTTAGAAGAAGTATTAAAAGGAAATGAATGGAAAAGACGCATAAAACCTTCACTTGTTCTGCTTAATAATTAAATAAGCAAAACTACTTTGTTTTATGGAAAAAAAAAAAAATCTTTAATGCATCCAATCAAACTGTCCTGCTTTTCATGCATGCATTCAATTTTTAATTTAAAGAATTTTAAACAAATGTTTTTGAATTAAGTAACACTTCAAAACTTATAAATACACAACTGGGAGCACGAAAATGCAATTCAATACATTCTATTGAGAAAGACAATAAGTTATACCTTTCTTCTTCATCATCATCTTCACCCATTGCATCATCAATAGTATCATTAATCATTTCTTCTTTCATATCCATCATCTCACTCTGTTTCTCAAACTCTTGCATTATCTTCTGAATTTGAGGCAGATTTAACTACATAATAAAGGGATATTATACAAATTAATTTATTAAAATTATTTTATTATTATCAAACCTTACTCCCCATTAAGAGTTGAAAAAAATATACTTTAAAAATTTTCATAGCTTAAAGTCTTTTTGGTTGGGATCTCAACCTTCTTGGGAAGCTTTACAGTGACTACTATCTTCAAATTTTTCTCTTAGTTTCATCCACGAACAGACAGCACCATCTATGATCTATATTTTTGCAAGGCTCCATGTCAAAACATGGGTTTCTATTACTCAAAATTTCGATGTTTTTCCAATTTATTGCGTACAGGTAATTATTATAGTCTGAGAATTTTCTGACTTTTTTGAAGTCATATTGTAATGTCTTTTTCATTATATATTTCCCTGAGGCCGCCATCTTAAATTGAAAATTTAAAAGGGTAGCCTTAGGAAACTCACTCAAAAATTATTTTTACATTATGATTTTCTGAAAATAATCATAACTGAAATTTGAAAATGAATCTGGTGAAAATTTAACTACTTAGATGTCTACAAGAACAGTTCAAAAAATACAATAAATTTTAATAAACTCTATTTATCACTGTATTACAGAATTTTCGCTGCTTCTAATATAGACCAGAATTTTTTCATTAACCCTAGAATGGTATACTAAGGTAATTCCCTATCCCAGCTATCATTAATCAGTATTTTCAGTGTGAAATCACTAAGCTAGCTTCCTATAAGGTTTCAGATAATAAATACATTGGGTCCCTAAAATTCTATCAGAGTGAAGGGTAGTCTGTTCCAGGGGTGCAGAAAATGTTCACACGTCTGAAATTTCCCCAGAACACATCCTAAATTTCCCCAAAAATAACGGAACAACCTATTATCAGAGGGTTCTTTTACTTTTTTTTTTTTTTTTTTAAACTTTTTTTTGAGAGGGATGGGGGGAGGAGGAAGGAAAAAACTCTCTTTAGTCAAAATATCGAGGGAGATTTTTTATAAGCTAACTACATTACAAATTTCAAACTTTTTTTTTTTTAATTACATCAAAATTTAATGATGTTGCTATTAATGTCCATCAGATGGAAAATTAAAAAGTTTAAGGTAATTAGATTTGTTAACTAACATAATTTTTAATTTCTTATATAATAGTACATAATTATGAATAAATTAATGCTGCTTCGTTTTATTGCATTTGCTGTCTCTGAAAATTTAAAATATCTTTTTATTACAGAATTGCGAAATATTAAGAATAAGACAAACATGCATGAACCATAATCATTTATTAAAAATTCTGTAATTTTCTGTTTAAAGATGAATTAAAATTATTGTGAGATACAGTACAAGAAAAGTAAGCAATACCACTTAACTGATATGCACAAAACTGAACAAACTGAAAAAAAAAAAAGTTATATGCTATAAAAATGAGACAAATACTATAAAGATACAAAATGCACAAAACATGGGCAAATTTTAACCTTGAACAAATCAAGTCATATAGTCTGAGAAAATAGTGCTCAAAAGTTGAATGACAGAATCAGCAGCTAACAGACATTTGTTGATATGTATCATTACAAAAAAAAGAATAAAAGTATAAGAGTTTCAAGCCTGCCTTTTTTTCCCCCAGGGAGAAAAAAAGAAAAAAAAAATGTTATGTTGAGTCCATCACAAAACTAACTTTCTTCTACATTTTCCTATATAAAATCATGCAATGGAAATTATTTTTTATTTTTATTTTTATCTATTATTAATGCAGAAGATTTTCATATCAGAGAGCAGTCTAAAGGTCCAACGGAAGTAAATTTTTACCGTGCAGATGATCACAGGGAAAGTTGCAGTATAACAGAGCCACATATTGCATACATACACCGAATTTAATAAACGTTTTGTCTCATAATGGCCTTTTTATATATTAAGTATTGTTCGATTATACGCATTAGAACCTGAAATTTAACTTTCCCTTAAATTGGAAAAATCGCTGTATAGCAGCGTCACCTGTTGAGCGATTAGCACTAAAAGTTGGCATAAACCAATTTATGTTAAGGTGCATCTACATATAATTTTATATGCAATTTTGTGCAGTAGCTCCTGAGATATCGATGTATAACAGTGCCACCTGTTGTGCAATTGGCACTAGAAGTTCATAGGCACTAACTTATGTCAAGGTGCATCTGCATATAAATTAATATGCAATTTCGTGCAGCAGTTCCTAAGATATAGCCTTTTCTGAAATTGCTGTAGAGTAGAGCAGCGTCATCTGTTGAGCAATTGGCACCAAAAGTTGATAGACACTAATTTATGTTAAGGTACATCCGTATATTAATTTATATGCAATTCTGTGCAGTATTTCCTGAGATACAGTCGCCACAAAACTTTTTGTCATACAAACATTTTCTATGGTCAAAACATGTTCTGGACCTCTCAAAGTAAATCCACCAAAAACCGAAAATTAAAATTTTTTTACGAATCCAATGCTTTTTTCTATTGAATACAAAAAAACTAAAGAATAGTATGTGTGTTACTGTAATGCAAAATAATTTTAAACTGAGACAGGGTTCCCACTCTTAAAAAAGAAAAAAATTCAAGGACTTTTCAAGTACTTTTCAAGGCCCATTTGAAATTTTTCAAGGATTATAAAGTAAAATTGCAAAACACTGGGCATATACACAAAACTTTAGTAAGTACTTACATTATTATTATTATTATTTATAATTAGAATAATTTTGCCTGTTTTCACAATACATTTTTGATGGATTGACCAAATTAACTTTTACAAGAGTCAAAAAATGATTAGTTCAGGATTTGGAATTGGGATCATTATGATTATTCCAAAGTTTTTAGGTTTGAGTCCTGGTCTGGTCACTTTCTGCTCAAAATTAATAACCAGTCCGTCAAACAGGTATGAGATTGGCAAAAAGGACAAATAAGTTGAAGCTGTATGCAAAGGCAAGACAATGAAATAAGAATTTTATAACAAAATCATTATATTAAACAACGGCGTGTGATGAAGATAGAGATAGTTTAGCCTTGATGGAGTTCGCGCTAAGCCTATCTGTTGAAGTAGAAAATTCAAGGATTTTCAAGGACTTTGCATGAAATTCAAGTATTTTCAAGGGCCCTTGAAAAAGAAAATGAAATTCAAGTACTTCTTAAGGATTTTCAAGGACCGTGGGAACCCTGTGAGAAAATAATATAAAAAAGCTTAAGCATAAGTTTAGATTAATAACAATTAATATGAAATGATTGGGCTTCTATAAATATCCATAAAAGAACAACAGAAGTTTTAACTAATTGTTAAAATTGTTATGCGAAAACGAAAATTTAAGACACAAAAAGAACCAACTCATTCAAAAATTTATGTTTAATCACTCACAGCTAACTGCTCAAGTGCTTTTTCTTTTTTTCTTCTGTTTTATTTATTATTATTATTATTTTGTGCATGTGTGTACATGCAGGGTTTGGTTGCAAGGAAGGGGGTAGCAATTGATGAATGCACAATCAAAACTGAATCAAACTCAAAACTAAGCAAAAAAAAAATTTTTTTTTTGCTATTTCTATCTCCCCTTCTTCCCTCCCTTTCTTATCGGCTAAAGTAAACAAACACATATTTTTTCCCATCTGCTGGTCATTAAAGAGTTTGTTTATTTATGTGAATTGGATTATTATTCTTGTAGCATTTTAGTAATTAAAAAACAACAAAAAAAAAAAAAAAAAAAAAAGTTGGAGATTTGATATTTCTCTAGCTTGAATGAATCAATATATATCACCAAACTTCAAACACTTAACTTTCGGGGTGGGGGGCAGGGGATGTAAGTAATAGGTATTTAAAAAAATAAAAAATACACTTGTAACAGAAGAATACAGCTGCCAATTTGTTGTTTAATATTAGAAATTTTATTTTTTCAGTATATTTTTACTTCTATTATCCGACTACCGTAGGTAATGGAAGTATTGCATTCGGTCCAAAAATTCGATATCAAGATTTCATCTGATTTGCATGTTTTAAGGTCCCCTGAGTCCAAAAAAGTGTTTTTTGGCAATTGGTTAGTGTATGCGTGTGTGTGGGGGGGGGGGGGGGGGGGAGAAAGATCCTCTGACTATTATATCTCCGAAACCGGAAGTGAGTTCGTAAGCCCGTATCTCAAAAACGGCTCCAACGATTTTCTTCAAAGTTGCTGTATGAACACTCTATTAGATGTCCTTATAGTTGGTTAGTTCAGGACAATTGATAAGCGTACTGTATGAATAGCTCAATTTCAAGTACTGCAAGTGTGTCCCTTCCAAAACAACTGCATGTATTTTTTTCAAAGTTGCAATATTAACCCTTTTTTAAATATACTTTTGTATGTAATTGTTGTTTTCCGGTCAGTAATTGAACATGCTAAGTTTTGATAAAAGTCGGTATCTCAAAAATGGCTCTAACAATTTTCTTGAAAATTGTTACATAAACCCATTTTAGGTATCCTTTCTCATGCCTTACGTGGTTATTACAGAAAAATTAATATAGTCATCCTGATCAGTTAGATCAGTTTTAGATCTTGGAAACTAGTGCTTAAAAAAAAAAAAAAAATAAATAAATAAATAAATAAAATAATAATAATAATAAAAATTACCCCCCTCCCTTTTTTTTTTCTTTTTTTAACTCCTATATAAACTCTGTTTTATATGTTTTTATGCGTGTATTAACTTTCTCTTACTGGAAAATTTTTAGTTGTCCATTTCATTAGGTCAATTCTATGTCTTCTTTCTGATCACATTATTTCCAAAAAGTGCATATAATACGTGTAATAGTGTATAATGGAAGTCGTGTGGTAAAGGGCAAAATTAACGGTCGCCACCGGCCACTAAATAAAAAAAGATGGCGATTAAAAATTTTGCATCGATCGCCACTAAAGTCGCCACTTTTTGGGATCATTAAAAGATTCTAAAAATCGAGCGACGATAGGCAATCGAAACCTTGTGATTTCCAATCTTTTTCCATCCATGGCATAAATCTCAATGTTCATTTTAAACTTGCTTTATTAAGTTCTACAACCTATAAAGAAGTAGAAATGTTTAATATATCTCACTCATATAATTTTTTGGACCCCCCCCCTTTCCCTCCCCCTAACGATCTGTGATCACACAGCTTAGAGAAAGCTTCATAATTTCTAATCATTCCCCATTTGCTGCAAATATATAAATATCTATTTTAAACTTACTTTATTAGATTCTAGAATCTGTAAAGAAATAGAATTGTTTAATATCTCTTACGCATAATTCTTGTAATCCCCCCCCCCCCTCCAACGATTGGCAACCACATGCTCCACTGAAGCCTTGTGATTTACAATGTTTCTCCATCTATAACATAAATGTAAATATTCATTTTAAACTTTCTTGATTAGATTCTAGAACCTATAAAGAAGTATATAGATGTATCCCCCCCCCCCCCCCCCACACACACACATGTGCGCTCCATTTCAACTAGCAGTTAATGATCAAATGTCCTGCAAAGCACAATCTTTTTCCATTATTATATCCATAGTATTTAGTGTATATTTAACTCATTTAAGATATTTGACAAATATGTGTATCAAAATTTGATTTGGCTTAAATGTGTATTTTTCAAAAATTTTTGTATATGCTTTCTTTTGAGTAGAAATCTTCCTTTTATCCTTCCCATTTCAAAGTAGAAATTTCCCTATTTTTAAAGGTACAAATTTGGCAGCTAAGTAAATTATTTTTAATGAAGCAGCTATGTTTCCATATCTATACTTTTTAAGAGGAAATATTTTAACTCTATTGAAATAAAATCATTTAAAAAAGTGTGTCTTTAGAAATAAGAAAAAATAATAAAATTGCTAACTGTATTTACACATGACCATGTAAAAGGTTGTGATGATGATGAATAAGCTGATTCATTTACTAGAAAATATCAATGTGAACTGTGAATAATAACAGCTTATTTCACTTAAATAAATTGAAAAAAAAAAAGAATATACTGAATTATCTGAAAGATAAAAACTTTTGCTGTTAGTATTACAGCCCTAAGCAGATTTTAATTTAGGATGTGCAATTTAGGATTTTTAAAAAGAGCGTAGTTACAAATTACAATTTCAGTGTCCCTGTGTTAATTTTATTATTATATGTATTTCTTATTTTCATATTTTTCTTGTGGTAATTATACCGCAAAATGGGGGCAGTGCTTTTTGCAGTTTGAAAGAAATAGTCTTATGATGTGAAAAGTGGCCACTAACTTAAAAAAGTGGCTACTAATGAAACTGGCAGTACCGGCCACTGGCCACTAATGAATTTTCCCAGTTTTGCCCTTTATCGTGTGGTTGTTTCACACCAGATTTTTTAAATTTCCGTTTTAATTTTTATTTTATTCTAAGAAAATAAATATTCAAAATTTCCCCCGAACATTGTTCGCGTGTTTGGACATATTCTGCAGCCCTGGTTTGTTCTGTTGATCACTGGCTGCTGAACAGTGAGAATTTAAAGACAGCCTGGGTAATGAGTATCCAAAGCAGGTCTTAAGAGGGGACAATACCTAATCTCGCCGGCAGCCTTTGCCCATGTTATTCTATGGGAAAATTTGTTGCGACAATTACACATTACCTAATGAATATTTCTGAATTCTGTTTTCGCAGTCAGAAAATTCATAACCGTTAAATGAGTACTCATTTTTGAAAAATTCATTTTTTTAAATTTTTACATTTTAATTTTGAGTTCAAAAATGCGATTTTTCACAAAATGCATTTTTCTCATTTTCTAGTCGCAAAATGAAATACTAGAATTTTAAAAAATCAATTTTTGGAAAAGAAGTACTAATTTAATGCTTATGAATTTTCTAAATGTGAAAACAGAATTGAAAAATATTCATTAGGTAATGAGTAATTATGTGAACAAATTTTCCCATAGAATAACATGGGCGAAGGTTGCCGGCGAGATTAGGTATTGTCCGCTCTTAACAGAATTAATGTTTAATAGTCAGGAAAAATGTCTAGTAGAAAAAAAAAAAAAAAAAAAAAAAAGGAGGAAGGGGGTGGGTTAAGTGCATGAAACTTTTAGTGCATAATTTTAAAAAGAATAATGGTTAATATGATAAAAATAATAAATAGCATATCTTTAACTATTTTAAAAGTTATTGTCTATAAATTAACAAATGATCTATTAAGCTATTTTTTAAAAGTTATTTTCAATAAATAATTTCACACATAAATACAAAAAACATTTTCCTTCAATGGATATATATACACAGTACATGTCGGGTGTCACTTAATGTGATCGCGGATGTCATCACTCGTTTAATGTTATCAGAATCACAGAGTCCCGATTGCTTGTATATTAACGCATGTAAAAAAAATAAAAAATAAAGGCTTTTATAATCAGCGCCTTTGTTCATTGTTATCACTTTAAAGTACCATTTTTAATTTCTTTTTTTTCTTCAGTCAACAAAAATTGCAAACTATAAAACTATATATATATATACAGTCCGTTAAGAAATTATAAGACCACTTTAATTTTTTAAATTATAAGAAAAATAAAGATTCTAATCATAATTTAAATACATAAAATAACATACTGCTCTATATTTTTTTATAATTCGTTTGCAATAACTTGGTATAATGCAATATACGTTTAATTAAAATATATATTAGAAATACGTTAAAAATAACCTGTTAAGAAAATATAAGACCACTTGTCAAAAAACAAAATTGTATAAAAAATTAATATGATATTAGTCCTCCATTTTTCCAGATGACTTCAAACACTCTGTTTTTCATTGAAGTAACCAGGTGATTAAGTTCAGTAATAGAAATATTGTACCATTCTTTTACAATGGCTACTTCCAGTTCATTGGCAGATGAAAATTGTTTATTATTAGCATAAACTTTGCGAGATAATATACCCCATAGGTTTTCCATGGGGTTCAAGTCTGGACTTCGACTTGGCCATGGCAAAACATTATTATTTTTTGTAATTTTATTTTTAAGGAAAAGCAAAATTATACTTTTGCTAGAATTTAAATACCTTATATAAAACTTTTCCATTATGTATGACTGATTAATTTCGAACACTCCGTGTTCGTCCTCAGAGTCGAAACGCTAAACGCCGTCGTTCTTCTTTTGATGTTTACTTTGCCGGTGTATTCAGTGGTTGCCACTTCGCTTTACTTCGTGTTCTTCTAGTAGCTGTTGCCATGCGGTGGGTATGATATAATGCTCTCTGTCATTAACGGTATTATAATTAGTGGTAATCTTGAGGGCCTCCCGTTTTAGTGCATAATTTTGGTTATTATAAGGGGCTATTTTTTTTATGTTAATGGAGTTAATATTAATGGGGTTATTGATGTGGGTGGCAGAGAAAGCGGTAGAGGATTTTCCTAGTTTTAAGTCTGCGCGATGTTCTTTTTCCCGTTCTGAAATTTTTTGTTTAGTCATCCCGATATAGCAGGCTTTATTTTCATTTAAATGTTCAAAGTTTATTTTGTAAATTCCTGGGGTAGAGTTTGGCGGAATTAGGTCTTTTTCATTGCGGATATGTTGAAAGATGCTTTTGTTAGGTTTTATAGGGATGTTGACGTTTAAATTTTTAGCTTCATTTTTTATTTTAAGGCTTGCACCGTTACTATATGGTATGGCAGAGGTGAAGATGGGTTTAGATTTCTGGGCACTGTTGATTTTGTTTAAAGATTTTACGCGTTTTTTATATAACTTATTAACAAGATTTTTAGAGTATTTGGCTTTCGCGGCTATTTTTTTGATATAGTTAAGTTCGTTGTTAAGTAGTTGTTTATTGGAACAGACAAGAATGGCGCGGTTGATATAGGAACGAAGGGCTGATAATTTATAAGAGAGTGGGGTATTACAATTTTTGTTTATGATTTCGGTGTTAGCTGTGGGTTTTCTGTGAATAGTAGTGTCAAAAGTGTTATTAGGATTTTTTATGATTTTTATGTCGAGAAAGTTTAGGATATTGTTGGATTCTTTTTCAATGGTGAATTTAATATTGTTGTCGAGATTATTGAGGTCTATTAGAATGTTGTCAGGGTTTTCAGAATCGGGAATTATGGCAAAAATGTCGTCGACATAGCGCGTCCAAAGTTTACATTTGTTAATTATGTGGTGGGCTGAGTTTTCAAGTAGTCGGAGCTTTAGTTCGGCGATGATTCCGGAGATGGGGGACCCCATAGGGACCCCTTGAGTTTGACGGTAGGTATTTTGATTAAAGGTGAAATAGGATTCATTAAGAAGGAGGTTGTTTGCCCGGATTAACGTTTCGCTAGTTTTATTGTCTCCAAAGGTGTCGATTATTTTAGTGTTAATTATTTTGGTGATTTCGGGAATATTAATGGAGGGGTACAGATCTTTTACGTCGAAACTAACTAATTGATCGGTGTAATTAAGATTAATATTACGGAGTTTATCAAGAAATATTTCATTTGAGTTTATTGAGAGGTTGGATGGGGGAAGAAGTGAATTATAAATATTTTTCATGTATTTTTCAAGCTGGTAAGTTGGGCCTTCGGATTTGTTTACGATTGGATGGAGAGAGGGTAGATTTTTGTGGTCTTTATATTTTGCAAAAAGGCGAGGTATAGTGGTAGCATGGTTATTAAAAATTGGTTTGTTGTTGTTGGGCCATTGGCCGGTTTTTATGAGTTCTTTGGTTTTATTTATAAGTTTATTAAGAGGTGAAAGGGGGATTTTTATGGCTTTTAGTTTGTTTATTGTGTCTTGCATCATATCGTTATATTGGGTACGGTTCATAATAGTTATAAGGTTTGTTTTATCTGACATTAAAAAGGTGAGATTGCGGTTGTTTTTGAGGCTTTTAAGGCATTTGATATCTTCAGAGTCGGTGTATGTTTTATTTGATTTGGAGAGGGATTTTATAGCAGTATTGCGGATAAGTTGTTGTTTAAGGGGGGGAATATTATCAATTGCGGTTTCAATGTGAGCTATAGAGTCTTTTAGGTCAAGTTTATCATTGAGGATATATTTAGCGCCTAATTTTAATAGAGAGTCTTGGTGTGAATTAAGTTCGAAGTTTGAAAGATTATTATATGGGTAGGTGGTGGGTGGTGAGATATTAATAAGTTTAGGGTTTTCTTTCAGGATTAGGTGGTGCAGTTTTTTCTGGTGACGTTTTTGGGTAGAGTTTTGTTCAATTTCAGCGAAGTGTTTAATTTTATTGATTAGGTGGTTAAATTCATCGGTATTGGTATTTAGTTTTAAATCGCGTGTGAGGTTGTTGTTTTTCGTTTTTAATTTATAGATGGTAATGGACTTTTGTTTAATAATTTTCTTCGAAATAGAGATTTCAAACTGTTTAGCTAAGTGTTTATAGTATTTGTTTATGAAATTCGAGTTGGTTTTTATGAATTTTGGTATGGTTTTAAGATGTAGGCAGTCTTCAAGAAAAGTTTTGTGGTTTTATGAATTTTGGTATGGTTTTAAGATGTAGGCAGTCTTCAAGAAAAGTTTTGTGGTTTTTGGTATGGTTTTAAGATGTAGGCAGTCTTCAAGAAAAAAACGCGCGAAATTAACCACAAAACTTTTCTTGAAGACTGCCCACATCTTAAAACCAGACATAGATAATATACACGAACGCGCGAACGCCGTTCGCGGAAAGATTTTCTTCCTTGCAGAAAATTTTTCAGCATTCATTAAAAAAAAAAAAAATTTTCTTTTTTCCCCTAATTCGTTGAATTCTATGAATTAATTTCTTCTGCTTTCAAAAAAGTCGCGGATATCGTTCGTTAAAAAAAAAAATAAAAAAAAAAAAAGAAGAAAGAAAGAAAAAGAAACCCCGTTAACGATCGGCAAAGCCTCCAGATTCCCAATCTTTCTACATCTACAACATAAATGTCAATATTCTTTTTAACCTTGCATTATGACGTTCTAGAACCTATAAAGAAATAAAATTGTTAAATATATCTTGTTCATGGAATT
>OZ005655.1:19312485-19376485 GCA_963930645.1 Salticus scenicus
GCACAAACAAACTACTAAAGGAATATCCCAATTTTGAACTTAGATAAAACAGTTCTACATCAAAGAGCCATTAAATGCATAGATCCACAAAAAGCCAAACATTGTATATGATTAACAATTGAAATAATACACATCAGAAAAAGCGCCATTGCAGCTGTAATCAAAGTGCATGTAAACTTTTAGAATATTGATGGTAAGCCAAATTGGCAAACAAACGTATATATATATAATAATATATACATTAATATATAAACAAGATTTTAAATAAATGAAAAAAACTGTTTATATTAAACAAAATACATTTAAATTTAATGCGCATAAGCAGCAGATAGAATTTAAATGCAAATATAAATAATAGATAACGTAATAAAATTTAATCTTAAAATTTAGCAATTAATAGAACTAAAACAATAACAGCACACTAAAATATAGAACTGAATTTAACATAGAGGAAAGAATGACACAAAAAGTTGCGATATAGATAAGGAACCAATGAGTTACCATATTAACTTAAAATACTTACGCCGACCTGAAGGATAATAAAAAAGGACCATTAAACTTGTGAAAGAGAAATAGATAATAAACCACATAATCAATTGGACATAAATGCTTAAAATTAGAAATATACTTATCAAGGGGCGCATACTTCATAAAGCAGACAAAGCTGCAATGATTTCGTAAAACGATATTGCTAATCATAGCATTTTATATCATCTAACGCCCCGATCAATGCAGCAAAAAAACCATAAAGAATGAGAAAAAAGTGAAAAATTAAATTAAAACAAAGGATAAATAAATATTAATTAAAATCTTAAAGGAAACCAAATTAATAACATGAAATAAGCAGAGTAACCACATGGAAAACAGTTAACACAAACTGGAAAAAAGGGGTGATGCCAAAACCTAAATTGAAGTTAAAATAATAGCTCGACAGATGTCGATTAATCGAAAAAACTTCAGAACAATTACATTAAAGATAAAATACACAGAGTAAATATTAAATGATAATGTTAAATCTAATACTAGTAGAGTTAAATTAAATCGTACCAAAAATATTAATAATTAAATCGTTTAAGATAAGGACTGAAGAATGAAGGTTAAAGACTACTAAGTACAAGCGCCATCTTTCGGTTAGCTATAATAACATTAAGTCAGTTATATAAGATGTATTGACTGAAAGATTAAGATAATTTAGAAGTATTAACAGCAAGATTAAGATAATTTTTAAGATTTTTATGTAAGATGTAATGACTGAAAGATTAATATAATTTAGAAGTATTAACAGCAAGATTAAAATAATTTTTAAGATTTTTATTTTGAAGTCAAATTATTAAGTGTTAAGTTTTAAGAAGACATAATTACAAGCAATAATGCCAAAGAGCACAACTATAAAGATAAGCATTATAATGCGGTCATCATAAATTAAAATTAAAAATTAAAATTTAAAAGATTTTTTTTTTCTTTTTATTAATATTTATAAGATTTTATTTTTGTTATGCAAATAGATGGATTGTTCAAACTTAACAAGGGATGCCTCAAGTAGCCAGAAGCACATTGTAAAATTTAATGATAAAAGAGTTCAAAATACATAATATCAACAAGAAAAAATAAAAGAGTTCAAAATACATAGAATCAACCAGAAAAAATAAGAATGTAACTTACAGCAATCCCCCCACGTTTTCTTTTCTCTTTTTTTTTTTTTTTTTTTAAATAAATTTTATTCAGCATCAAACCCACCCAGCCACCCAGCCAAACAACACCACCCTTCCTCCTTAATCAAACTTCTGCCCACCCATCCACCTGATTTTTTTTTTTTTTAATTTTTAATTAAACCTTAGTTTTTTTTTTTTTTTTTTTTTTTTTTGCGTGTGTGTGTGTTAGACAGAGACCCTTTTGATAAACAAGTGAATAAATAAATTTTTTAGGATAACCCATTTTTGTAGCAACATTAATTATGTGAGAGATATTTTGGTTTTTAAACCTATCTGAACAAAGATTATGTATACGAAAGAGGTGATTGAGAATAATATTTCTGTAGAGAGAGATATGAAGACAAGAGGTAAATTGTGTAAATAAATTTACTTTGATACTACAATCTTGTCTTTTGTCATACATATCGGTATAAATTTTACTGCCATCAAGTTTAAGTTTTAAATCTAAGAAACTAACACAGTTATTGTTGAGATGATTATAAGTTAAGGTAAGGTGAGAAGGATATTCAAATTTAAATAAATTAGGCGAAAAATTATTGACATAAAAAATTATAATGTCATCAATGTATCGGTAAAAATAGACATTTTCAATACATAATCCCTGTTCATAATGGTAAAAGTATAAGTCAGCTAACATACTCGAGCTACATCCTCCTTGTGGAATACCGACCTTTTGAATATAGATCTTATTACAGTGTAGAATGTAATTGTTATGAATAATAAAATTTAAAAGTGTCTTAAATGAAGTTGCCGAAAAGCATTTTGGTAAAGAGATTTGACTTTTAAATTTTTCAAAAAGTTAAAGATGATACGATGAAGATCTGTTAAATTAATATTATTAAATAGGTCAGCAAAATCATAAGTCATGATATCAGTCACATTATTCATAAATAAGACATTGGCTTTAAGTTGATATTTATTTTTAAGGCAAAAGAAATTTTTTGATTTACTACTTAAGTCATAGATTTGTTTGAGAATATCAAGGAGAATTTTGTTAGCATTGTTGTTGTAAGTATTACACCCTACAGTGACAGTTCTGAATTTAATAGGATTTTTGTGAAATTTAGGGATAAGTACAATATAAGGATATTTAAAATTATTAAATGGAAGCTTTAGCAATTTATAAAAGCAGTGAATTTTGCGGTCAAACAAGTATTAATCGAAAGAGCATATATAAATATGTTTTTTGACGCATAAAGCAACAGCCCTCGTCAGCTCGTTTTCGAGTTATAAATTTTGAAATTTTGCTAATAATCGGTGCAACCACGCCTCAATCGATAACACCACACCATACTGAAATAATGAATAAAAAAAAAAAAAAAAAAAAAAAAAAAAAGCAGAAATCATAAAAGCATAGTCAAATGTGTTCTCTGATGGAATAATCAGTTGGCCATTTCAGCTTTAAGATATATTCAATCGAGATATAATGTCTAAATATTCGCTAATATAGAATCTAAACATTGATAAAAGTCATGGTTCTGGCAGGTTTTCACCAGACTCCTCGCACTTCTTTCAGATTACTATATTTTTACTCAAACTTAAATATAGATTTCTCGAGACTGGCCTTACGAGGGCTAACAGTTTATGCGTCAAAATTCACGTTGTATTATGCCCTCTCAAATGAACATAATTTAATTGATTTCTATTATTACACTATTGGGATGGTTTCCTGGTTTGGATATAAATAGATTTTGTGTAAGATAATTTAGTAATCTTGAACTAGATGGTGAAGCTATAGTACGGAATTCAGACTAGACAGTAACTGCTCCGCAGAATTGCTGTAATTAAACTCAACAAAGGACTAACTCTCACCCTCTTACAAATTTCGTGCATGTTCCTTGATTAATTAAATGTATGTTTGATTTAACTAATATAATAAAAACATAATATTTTTATTAATTAGAAATATTGTAAAGACCACCATAAAGTCGTCTAAAGTCTGGGTTAACAGGAATATATCCGCCCCCTCCTTTTTTTTTTTTTTTTTTCTAATTTTGAAATATACCTGAATATGGAAATTAAAATTCTATGCATAAAAACCAAATATATACTAGGCTAGAATGATACATAGGTTGGTTGGTTGGTTGGTTGCTTTTGACGTCGCTGTAGGTAATTGGCGACGTTCTGGGACGCACCCCTAATGATGGTCCCATAATAGATCAGGAAACAACTGTTTAAACATAACACGATGAAACCAGTTTTATTATTTTCACTAAACAGATACGCAATCGGCATTGATACATCATTACAGTGGCACAAAGATTCAGCACCTGTCGCCAATCCCACGCAGACAAGAGCAGTGTAAACTAATCCCTAATACTGTGAACTAGTTTAGCATCGAGTTGTGAAACATGAACAGAGAAAAATGATGGAACTCATCTAATGCTATACTGATTCAACACAGTACACAGTGCCTGGAAACGTAGTGAGACAAGCGAAAATCAAAATGGCGAGAGTTAGACTACATCAAGAGTGGAATAGGAGCAAATAGGGACTAGTTTTTCCCCCCAAAGTATTAAAAAAAAAAGAGTTATTTCTTTAAAGTTGAAAACATAGTCGCCAGTTAAAATACAGTGTGTCCTAAAAGTTCCAGTACTCCAACTTAAAGAACTCATTGTGTCCATGATTTTTTTTAAATATTAAATTTTATCGTCTGCTTATTATTTCACCAATTCTTAATTTCTATCGTTTGTTTCTTTTCTCCCTCAAGTTGGGTGAGAATAAAGTTTTATGTTATTTTGTTCTTCATAGTGAAATGAGTTTATCACGCATTCAGAGAATTACGCTGTTTGAAGCTTATTTTGAATGTAAATCGTATGAAAGATGCAAAGATGTTTGGCGATATAAATATCCAGATGATGCCATACTGAGTAAAAATATGCTATATCAGCTCGTTCGACAATTTCGTATTACAGGTTCTATGCATAGGTGTGTACAGGTTTCTCTACAAGAAGTCACTCCCAGCATGTTAAAACGCGTTTCTAAACACATGCGCAAACGAGTTCAGCTTTGCCTCCTAGAAAAGGGTGGACATTTTGAACATTTCTTATAAATCTAAGTTCTGTATTTTTTCCTTCGTTATTTTAAATGTGCCTTTTATCATTAGCATAAAAATAATCGTTTTAAGGTTTGTTGTTTTGTAAATAAAAAATACATCAGCGTCAGTACTGGAACTTTTAGGACACTATGTATATTGGTTGCCAATGGCGATCAAGTGACCGTATTTCACGAGTCCTAAACATGGGAGAATTAAAACGAATACAAACATTAAACTTACGGAGCACGAAATGTTTGAAATGGTCTGATTTAGTGTAAAACGAAAGCCTACAAATACACTTAAGTTTAGGTGGATCAAGAGATTATTGTTCAAATTAGTAACTAATAATTACTTTGTATTTTATTAAAGATTTTTATAATAGCAGACGTATTGCATCCAGCGTTTACAGTAAATCTGCTATTATAAAATATCTTTAATAAAATGCAAAATAAATTATATTGATGATGGCAAAGATAATCAAAGGTCTCTAAAATCATTATGAATTACAAATGTTATGTTGTTTCTTAATTGCTTTATATAATTTTGGTCCACCAGTGGCCGAGCTGTTCTGCGCTCAAAACTGTAGATGGAAGGTGCCGGGTTCGATCCCAGGCCACGCTCATCAACCTAGTCGCTAGGCGTTTTGCGTGGTTTTCTTCGAAACTCGCTTTAATACGGGCTAGGACCCTTTAGAAAGACCCCCCACGGAAGGTATTTCAGCTATAGGCCTAGGACCCTAGCGTAGTCAATCGACTTTAAAACCTACAGCCAAATCGTTATATTATTTTGTTACCTGTAACCATATTATTATTGTAACGTCTAGATACCTAATGACTGTAAGCAACTTTGTTTATACCTGACGTCACTGCAATAGTTGCAGCGAAATACTGTTGTCACGTAATTTATAACCTTTTAATTTTGCATTAAAAACACATATATATATATATATATATATCGATCAGTATTATCCGTATGAAAAGTTTAACTTTAATTAATAATAATTAAGATAACTATTTGCTGAATTTAATTATCACCAATTAATTAAATAAGTTAACATACTTCCAATGAAATGTTTATTACATTAAAAAATGTTTTCCTTGGATAATATTCTTCTAAACTGCCAGCTTCTGAAAATTATTTAGCAAAAGACTCTTGGATACATATTAAGTTAATTAAATTTTAAATTTATATCCTTTCTTAATAATAAGATATTTTTCGAATATTTTTAAATGGATTGTGAATTAATTTAATGTCTTTGCCTGTGAGATAGAAAAAACACTGCCTACTTAGCCACTAAACTGTTCGCTAGTTTTAAACTTATTAATTACTTTTGTATTTCGTCTTATAATAACAAAAAATAATACGATTTTTAATAGAAAAGGCTTTTTCACTTAAATGTTATTTATGCATTTCAATGGGGGTATTAAGCGGGTATTTAAAACATTCAAGCAAAATTATACTAAATTAAAAATCACACTTTTATCGCAAGGTAATATTTTTTTTTCATAGCTTATAATGGATTATGTTGAAATTAGATTTCTTTCTCGTTTTATTTTTCACATGAATTTTTACTTTATTTAATTTTTGCACTTGGCAGAAACATTAATTTTGATAAGTATATATGCAGAGAGTCGATATAAAGATTTTTAGAATGGATAAAATATTTTTTCAATTAATTTTAAAAATGGCGAATTTAGGATACAAGCCAAAAAAATATATATACAGGGTGTTTATATAGTCCCGGACCCATTTTGATGTTTAATAACTCATAAAATAATAAAGATAGATTAAAATTAATAACATAAATGGTTAGATAGACTCAAAAAGTTTCATGACCCTTGTCAATGAACTTCCACGTGTGCCCCCTTCGTCGCACGGAGAATATCAAGTCGATAGTCAATTTCACACCAGGTAGCGGCAAGCATGTCAGCATCCACAGAGGCTATTGCGGTTGTAATTCTGACTTTTAGGTCATCAGTGTTCGACACTCTCTTCCTGTAAACATTGTCCTTTACAAATCCCCAAAGGAAAAAGTCCAGCGGCGTTATATCAGTTGATCTGGGTGGCCGAGGAATTGGACCTCCTCGCCCAATCCATCTTCCTGGAAAATGGTCATTCAAAGAACTACGAACGATGGTACCCCAATGAAGTGGTGCACCATCTTGTTGCAAAAGACATGTGGCTGAAGCTCTTCTAGTTGTGGAAATACGAAGTTTTCCAACATGTCTAAGTATACAACTGATGAGACCGTCTTTTCTGTAAAAAAGAAAGGCCCAATGACTCGGTCGTGCATTAGTCCACACCACACATTAACCTTTGGGGAATCCCTTTGTGCCTCACGGTATTCATGGGGGTTTTCAGATCCCCATATGCGCACATTATGGGAATTAACAATGCCAGAAACATGAAAGGATGCTTCGTCGGAGAACATTATGCGCTTCAGAAAATCAGCATCATCTTCTATCCTACTTATCATATCTGTTGCAAAGGCCATCCTCCTAGGCCTATCGTCCGGTTCCAAAACTTGAACAATTTGAACTTTGTATGCATGCAGTCTTAATTTTTTCTTAATAGCCTTGTACACCGTTGAAATTGGCATATCGAATTTTCTTGCCGCTGATCTCACAGATCTTCTAGGATTGTGTAAAAATGTCTCTCTGACACGGTCAACATCAAAATCACTTGTGCAGGGACGTCCGGAACGTATCTTATCTGCGATACTTCCAGTTTCTAGAAAATTATTTTTCCACCGCAATATGCTGCTTTTGAATGGAGGATCTTTTTGGTAAATTCTTCTGCAGTTTCTCTGTGCTTGCACTATCGATTTCGTTTCTATGTACCACCATAAAATCTGTGCTTTCTCTTGTGGTATATGCATTCTCTTTAATATCCGCTCGAATAAAACATCACATACAAAAGTACTACATAGAACAAACACATCAAAAGTAAACATAACATTGCAATAGTTGCCAAAAACAAAAGAGAGAAAAATGCAATTAAGAAGCAGACGATATTTAGAAAAGTACAGATATTTAGACTTGAAAATGAAATTATCTGAAATTAACCACACGCGCAGACGATATTTACAAAAGTAAAGATATTCAAACCTGAAAAGAAAATATATGAGTTATTCCATCAATAAATGCCATAAGTTTGTTTATATCTTCATTATTTTATGAGTTATTAAACATCAAAATGGGTCCGGAACTTTATAAACACCCTGTATAATTGTAAAGGAATAAGTCATTTTTTTTCCCTCTATCGTTTAGCAATTATTTTAATATATTCCCAAGAGCAATCTATATAATAAGATTCTATTTACATATCTAAGTTTCATCTGAAGGTAATTTTACACTTTTATCAATTATGTCTGGAAATACAACACAAATTCGTATTTAGAAGTATTAATAAAGACCGCGTAGCGCATGTTAGGACAGTCAATTGCTATTCTTGAAATAACTTGAGTGCATATGTAGTTGAAATTAATACGGAATCCTGTAAAATAGGGTAATAAGGTTTTATATATTTTTAAAAGTACGTCGTGTAACAAAATCATATCTTTAATTATATGTAGATGGTTTAAATTTGTGTGGCCAGGGAACTACCTTTTAAACTATTATCACGGGGAGAATTGAGACCTTTGTAATTTTTTGTATGAATCGTGATAAACAGAATTCATAACATAATTTATTCTAGGTAAAAATGTGAAAAGTTTACATTTAAAAATTAATCCCGATTAAATAAATAAATAAATAAATAAATTGGTAGATATTATTAAGGTGGAAAAGTTTTAAAATATTGCTTTTCTTCCAGTTCTCTCATTTTTAAAAGCTGTGAATAAATGGGTCTCTTTGAATGTGTGCGTTTGTGTGAGTTTGGAAATAGGGATTAAAAATTTAAGTTATTAAGAATATATTTAAGAGATTACCTTGTGTGAATACGAACTAAAAGTTTAGGTGGCAAACTTCCACTTATTCAGTTCTCTTGTGAGGAGGATAGCTATTGTGCTCTTATCGATTCAGGTTCATCTTGTCTTGTAATCAGATAAACAGCAACATTGTTAAGAGCAAAAATAGAAAAGAAACTTGTAATGTAAATTTAAGGGCCTTGTTAGGTGGTGAAATTGTCATAAAAACCAAAGGTGATTTGAAATTTAGTTTAGGAGGTCAGGAGTTTCAAGACACTTTTAGTATAAATGATAGAGTTGTGTCTCCAAACATTCAGGTAATTCTTGGTATTCCATGGTTGATTAAATATGGCATCACTATGGACTTTAAAGAAAAAATGTTGATTAGTGAAAATTTCCAATTAAACTTTTTGGCTGAAAATAATGAGAGTTTGAACTTTGTTGATTGTAGTTTAGAACCTGTACCTGTTTATGCAATGAAAAAATACGTAATTCCTGCTTGTTCGGAGTCCTATATGTAAATAAATTGTAAGGGAATTTTACTTCTAATTTGGTTTATATATACCCCCAAAAATGTATATCAGATGCAGTTGTTATTAGTAACACAGTTTGTCTAAATAATAGTAAAGATTTAGTAGTCAAAATTATTAACTTAAGTGAGTCTCCTGTTCATATCAATAAAGATAGTGAAGTTGGGTTCATGGAGCCTGTTTTTGAGGAAAACCCTGAAGAGACCTCTTACTGTATTGAATCGAATGAAATTGGCAATGCTGAAAATATTATCTTAAAATGGGATACAAACTTCAATGTGGACCATTTAGACAAAAAGTTGAAACAAAAAGTTGAGGAATTTTTGGCTGGTAATACGGATGTGATTGCGGCATCTGTGTTAGACTTACCAGGATGTGACACAGTCATGTAAATATATGTATATAATAATAATAAGGTAACTTGATGCATTTTTTTCAAGATATATTTCGTAAAATGTTAAATTTACTTAGATATTTATTGAAATTATTTAATATATACAAAATATATAACAAAGAAAAAAAAAAAAAAGACGCACCAAGAAGGAATTATCCAAATGGGACGAAAATTGGTAGATGTGATGTACATATTGAGAAAAACAAATGATTACAGTTTCAGAAAATTTGGTTGATTTAATCAAGAGAAATAGCCTCACAAAGTAAACAAGTCAATAACGCATTGGTGCACTTCTGACCTTTATGTAAGCAGTTATTCGACTTGGCATTAATTAATAGAGTTGGCAAATGTGCTCCTGAGAGATATCATGCCAAATTCTGTCGAATTGGTGCATTAGATTGGGAAAATACCGAGCTGGTTGTACGCCCCTATATATACTGCTTCAAACGTCCTCAGTGGGAGAGAGATCCGGCGACTTTACTGGTCAAAATAATGTTAGACAAGAAGAAAACAAGCAGTAAAAACTATCTCAGTGTGCGGGCGGGCATTATCATGCTGAGATATACTATCAGGATTGCATGATACGAAGGGAAACACAACGGGACGTAGAATGTCGTCGACATACTGCTGTGCTGTAAAGATGTCACGGATGACAACCAAAGGGGTCCGGCTAGGAAATGAAAGGACATTTCAGATCATCACTCCTGGTTGTCGGACCGTATAGCTAGCGACAGTCAGGTTAGAATCTCCTCCTTTTTCGGGGCGTCTCCAGACGCGACTCCGCTTGTCACCGAGGCTCAAATCGGAGTGGGACTTATCACTGAAGACAATTCTACTCCATTCAGTGACATTCCAGTTCGAACGATCCTGATATCACTGCAAACATGCTTGTCGGTATACAAAGTTTAATAGTAGTCCGCACAAGAGGCACCATGAGCTCAATCCCATTTCTCTAAGCCGCCTATTAATGGTCTTTGAAGTCACTAAAGTACCAGTTGCACGTACGATCGATGATAATTGTGAACTGGAGCTTTAAGTACCGCTCTGACGATTGATTGGTTCTTACGTTCTGTCCTCTCTCTAGGCCGACCGCTTCCTCCCTGACGCTGTGTTCGGCCATGGTTCACCCATTCCTGTCAATATCTTCTAATAGGGGCATCGCTCCTATACAATTGTCAAACAATTCGCAGATTAGAACAACCGGCTTCTTTAAGACCAAGATTACACCTCTCTCAAATGCTGAAATCTGCGCATATTGTTTGCGCATCTGTATGCAAGGAATTGTTACGGTCTATCTAAGTAGACGGAATAAAATTCTCGAAGAATTTATGACCTGGAATCAAAAATTCTCATTTTTAATATTCTGCCAATTGCCCAGTTAAGAGGCGCTGCAGCGTTGCATGCGCATTCGATGGCAGCGAAACTTTAAAATTTTGCATTTTTCATCGAAACCTGTATGCATGTATATTTGTGTCCAGTTTGCATTACTCCTTCTTGGTGAGTCTTTTTTTTTTTTTTTTTTGTTATAGAGTGTGTATATATATATAAAGAAAAGATGATGTCTATTTATCTCATTTGTTTAAATTTGCGAATTGCTATTTATTTGCGAATTGCGACTGATTTTTTTTTTTTTTTGTTTGAATTCAGATTAAAGTTTTGAGATCGATGAAATAGTTGTGTGTATTCAGTTTTAGATGCACTCAGATATTTAGTGAAAATTTTTTACATAATATATATATATATATACACAAATATATAGGAAAGATGATGTTTATTTATCTTATTTGTTTAAATTTGTGAATTGCAATAGCTCATTTGCGACAGATTTTGGCGTTTTAGAAAAACAGTTTTGAGCTCGATGAAGTCGTTGTATTTAGTATTAGATTTATTCAGATATTTACTGAAAATTTTCAATTTAAGAAAAAATGAAATATTTTTTTTTTTTTTTTTTTTTTTTAAATAAAGTTTTGAACACTGTCATTGAAATGAAATATACGGAAATATAAAATGTCTATTTTTAGAAAATTCTAGAATTTTTATAAAATAATAATAATAATAATAATAATAAAGTGTTGAACTCTATCGTTGAAATAAAATTTACTCAAATATAAAATATCTATTTTCAGAAAATTCTAGAATTTATATATATATATATAATATACATTTAATAAAGTTTTGAATTTTATCATTGAAACCAAATTTACTGAAATATAAAATATCTACTTTTAGAAAATTCTAGAATTATATATATATATATAATATAAAAATTCTAGAATTTTCTAAAAATAGAACATCTTTAAGGTAATTGAAAGGTAAAGTTTTCAGATTGCAAACTTTTAGATTTGATCAAGATAAAGTATTCTATTTTTTAGAATTTTTAATATATATATATATATATATATATAATTTTTTTTTCTAATAAAAATTCTAAAATATATATTTTACCATTCAGTAAATGAACTTGGATCTAAAGAAAATTTTGGAACTTTCTACACACACACACACACACACACACACACACAAAAAAAAAAAAAAAGTTTGTTTTAGCTTAAAACATTCCATATTTTGTATATTTTCAAGACTTTTTATTTATTTATTTATTTATTTATTTTTAAAGAAACATATTCTGTAAAATATTGTTGATGTTTATTACCATAATTCATTGTATGAGTTGCGCAATGAAGTACTAACATTAAAACAGACAATTCTTATTTTTATTTAAAAATCTTTAGATTAAATGGCACATTATTTTACGTTGTTAAACCTTATAAAATTTATAACTTAAAATGTATGCATAAAAAAAGAAATTTTTTTAAATAAATTGAGGTGATTTACAGCATTATACGAAGAACAGAACCAACAGAAACATTTTTCATTCATATATATATTATATATTGCTTTAAACTATGTCCAACAACACATTTTCATATTAGTAATTTGCATAAAAAAACAAGTTGTTCTATGTTGAAGTAGCATCTCATCAAAAATGAATTCTCCAGATGCAGTTGAACTGAAAAGTGGCGTAAAACAGCTTACTCGTAACTCGGGAAAGGTGGAAGTAGAGAAAAAATAATTCTAGACACGTAATAATGAATTTAAATATAGATCAACCTATGGAGAAACCGATTAACCTACCTAACAATAATGATATAGGAAATATATTAAATTAATGCGGGAGAATAAGAGATATACACATTTACATTACTGTTAATAGAAAAATCTTGTTATTTGAAATATAACTATTTTGTTGAAATGTATCAGTTTGTTCAATAAAATTGAATCGTATTTTTTTTTTTTTTTTTGTCTAAAATATAAATAAATCAATAAAATTGTTTAAGATAAAATACTTATGCTTATGCCCTCTGCTCAGTTTGTCACTAAGCTGCGATAACATTTTAAATATAAATAGGTTCAGAATTCAAAGATTTGTGAATTTCTTTTCAAAAAATCTAAGAGATTTATGTATTGGGTGAGTACGAAAGTTCTACCCGTTTTTTGATAAGCAAATTTGCAATGGAATTGGCGTCACAATTGACATTGTAATGATGCAAATCGTTGGCTAATCAAACGTCTCACGCCAATCAAACGCCTCACATATAAATACATCGTGTCTCACAAATTTAATCATCCCCAAAAAAGAAAAATATCAGAGGGTGTAACATGGAAAGCGAGAAGGAGCATACAAGACATTGTTTGTTATACGACTTCGATAAAAAGAGTGCGGTAGCCGCAGCATCTCGCAATGTTTATGAAGTTTATGGGGAGGATGCAATAGACGAAAGCATATGTCGACGATGGTTTCATAAATTTAGGGAAGAAAACAGAAGCTGCCAAGATAGTCTAGAAGTGGACGGCTATCACACGTTGGAGAAGACGATATTGACCAAGCCATAAGGAACAACCCGAACCCAACCGTGCAAGAATTAGTGGAGACCTTCCACGTACACCGGACAATGGTCGAGAGACGGCTGGTTAAGTTGGGTTTTACGAGAAAGTTGGATCGTTGGGTTCCACATTATCCGACAGCTAATCAACTTGACGACCGAGTCTTCACCTGTGTTTCCTTGCTTTCTCTGTACAAAAATGACCCATTCTTGACACGAATTGTGACAGGAGATGAGAAGTGAGTTATGTACCGTAACGTAAAGTGTCTTAGGACTGTGTGTCGCCCTTCTGATCCGCTTGCATCTACTTCGAAAGCTGAACTTCATCCCAAGAAGGTGTTACAGACTGTATGGTGGGATGTGCAGGGAGTAATTCACTAGGAGGTCTTGCCACTCAACCAAACCATCAATGCTGCCTCCTACTGTCTACAGTTAAACAGGTTGCATTCAAATTTGGTAGCAAAGCGACCAGGTCTCACCAATCGTCGCGGTGTTATCCTTCAACACACAAAGTTACTGGGCTTTAGCTGGGAGGTTTTATACCACCCTCCCTATTCTCCTGACTTAGCACCAACTGACTATCACCTATTTCGGGCGTTGAACAATTCCTTCAATCAGAAAATCTTTGATGGTCTTGATGCTGTGAAAACTACCATCCAAGACTTTTTTAACTCGAAACCGCCGAAATTTTACCGCCCTGCCCCACTAAAAATAATCTCAAGATATTCTGAAGATATTTTTAGAGAAAATGTGCAGAATATCTTAAGTTATTTGGCCTATTCTTAAGAAAGTTTACAAAATTTCTTTATAATGTCTTTAAAATTTTTGAAGACATTTTATAGACAAAGATAAATCTTCAAAATATTTTAAAATATTTGAAGAAAGTCTTAAGAAAATGCTATTTTCTCAAGAATATCTTCGGATTATTTTTTGTGGGGTGGGATTAATCTCCTACCAGAGAGATGGCAAGAGGTCATAGATAGCAATGGGGATTATGCACAATAATAGGTACTGTTCATTTTGCGTTTATTTTCTCTTCTTTATGGGTAATAAAAACGGGTAGAACTTTTGCACTCACAAAATAGATCCCATATTATGTATACGTAAGAATCTTCGTTTTAGTAAGGCAGAGATTTTGCATATTTTTTTTTTTTTTTTTTTTTTTTTTTTTTTTTATGTAAGCCTTGTCACATTTTCGTCATACATTTTGATAACAGATTGTAATTTCGGCATCCAACCTTTACACTCGATTTTAGAAGAAAATCTAGATAAAAGTGTCAAGCATATGTTATCAGTAAAGGTTGTAATATCTTACTATCTTCTGCCTATATGTAGTAGAGACAGTATTAATTAAGGGTCAAATTAAGTTTTTGCTATAATTACACGTTTTAAGGTCATTTTAATTTTTTTCAAAATTCTGATCATTCTTTCGACTGACACGTACCAAGAGTTTACTAAAATATAATTTCATCAAATCCCTGTTAATTATTATAATGAAGTGAAAAGCACATTTTTTATTGTTTATATCTTTAAAAATTCATCTAAAGTAGGTAAAAAATATTGTTTAAATACATTTTTTACTTCTTTCGTAATGTAGAAAATAAAAGGATAAAATTCAGTAGAAAAAATCAGTGTCTTTTCTACAAGTACTTAATAGCGCAACGATAGACTGGAATATAAATATAATATTTATAAACTTTACCTCTTTTTCTTTTTTTTCCTTCCCAGCATCATTCTAAAGAAGAAAAGAGAGACAAATAGTAACCATTAGCTGTCTGCTATTGAACCTCATACTTTCATAATATCTTTCACGTAGAAAAGATAAATTTGCGGTAGATTTAAAATTGTTGTTTATACATCATTAGAACTAGTAAATGGGATTTCAAACGGGCAGAATTTATTTTAGTTTTTCAATGTATGAGGACTTTGGAAAAGGCATAGATTCAAAGAAAAGACTTCTTTTAGTAAGGGATACTTTATCTCTGTAATGATATCCAAATATATTTTCTTTTGTTATTTAATAAATGTTCCACTTTCTTTATTGTAATAAGGATAGGTAATTTATAGTTATATAATTAAAATTTTATCATTTATAAATTATTTTACATTAATACTAGCTCGCTTTCAGAATACTTTTTAAATTAAACATGAGTTTGGCAAATTTAGGCTTTTGCAGATTTAGTTTATAGGCGAGTAATTTTAAGCAATTTTGATTATTGTATGTAAATCATTTTTCTTATTATTGTAAGTATAATGTTTTGTAATTTTTATAAGCAGACTTCGAGTCAAGCATACAATGTATATGCTGATGTATATGTTATCAATGAATAGAAAAATGACAATAAATGGTAATAACGATTAAATAAGAAGAAAAATGCTCTTCAAGAAAATTAGTGTGAAAAAAAGGCAGGTACTAACATTACTCATGAATAAATGTATAGTAATTTATTTTTACTTATTTTAACTAGATATACTTTAATTTAACTAAATAAACATGATAATATATTTTAAAAAAATAAAAATTACCAAATGTATTAAATTATTTGTATTTTATACTCACTAATCCTTAAAAAAAAAAAAAAAAAAGAAAGAAAGAAAGAAAGAAAGAAAGAACGAACAAACAAAATAAATAAATAAATTAGGATTTAAGCTGTTACAGTTGCGGACATCTAGTTGCTATTTTTTAAATATAATGTCTAATTTAAAACCAATTTACTATATTACAGCTATAATATTACCATTAGATTAAATTCAGATTAATATGTATACATAGAGTGAATTTTTTTTAAATCATATTACTGTTTTGAAATGGTAGTTAACATTAAATTTAAATTAATTTATGTTACGTTACTACAGTAATATTTAAATATTTTCTTTTGAGCAGTATATAATACAGCAGTATATAATATAATATATATATATATATATATATATATAATACATGTGTATAATACATAATATAATACATATATATATAGATGTATTATATATATATATATATATATATATATATATATATATATATATATATATATATATATAATGTATATAATACAGCAGCATTTTCTTTTGAGCAGTATATAATTGTGTTTCAATGTTTTTAATTAAAATGTATTTTTAAAGTTTTAAATTTTTGTATTTTTTATCTCATTTTAAATTTACATTGGTTTTAGTATATAATACAGTTGTGTAGTTATATACACTCAGAAAAAAAAAAAAAGTGTTGCTGATGAAACAAGAAGTCGTAGTAAAGAAGATAAAACAAGAAGTCAGGGTATCGACTTTATAACTCCAAAGGTTTTTCTCCAAATAATGTCATGAAATTTTCGGTAAACTTGACAAAATATGCCTAAATCATTATACTGTAGTTTAAAACAAATATATTTAATATTCAAAGAGATATGAACAATTGTATTAAATAATTTATTAATGTGCATGAGCAAAAAAAAAACTTTTGCATTTTTTAATAAAATATTAATAAATCTTTAAATATTCCAGCTATCCACACAAAACTTTACTCACATACAAAATGCAACGTTTATAACCACTTCTAAAATTTGCGGATGAATCGACGCTTTTCCACATGCAGGGTAATCACAAATACTTTTTTTTATTGGATTTGTTGTTCGTCCCCTAAGGGCCTTCGTGACAAAATCTTTGCTGAAATATATGAACAAAACATGTTTTCCTTATTCCCAAAATTCAAGAAAAACACATTAAGTGATTTTGAAGATATTCGATAAAACGTAAAAAAGGAAAAATGTTTCAATTATTTTATCCAACACTTGCATATATATGCAATAATAAATTTAATATCTCATTAATCTGGATAATTAATTTAATTAAATCAATATTATTTATTAAGAATTTATAATTTTAACTAGATATTCCATTCGGGTTTAGATATTGCATCAGCTTCGCCACGTGTCGAAAAAGATGATTGCGTAAGATCCCCAATACTTTGTCCATCTGTCATTACCATATAAGTTTATGAAAAGTAAATTAGAACTAAAATGTACATGTACTATCATGTAGACGTAATCTATAGCTACTCGCTTGTATATTCTGCATCTGTGTCTTTGGAGTCAAGACACTGAACAATAAAGACATACGATATGTGGCTCCACAAACTTTTTAAGTTGTATTTATTTAATTTAATTAGTTTTAAGTCACATGTGAAAATAGAATGTTACACACACATATATATATATATATGTATGCACATAGAGGTATATATTATACGAGTCGATCTTCATAAATCGCCCACCTCTCTCCTTTACATTGAGGGTGAAATTTCGGAAAAAATTAAGAACTTTAAATTCATGATTAAATTGAACTGATTTTTCTTGCACCTCATAGAAGAACGAATTAACACACAGTATGAAATTTCTCGATATACTAGACGATATTCTAGTGTCGCCATTGTAGCTAAACTGCTGATTTTTTGTTAGTTAAAAATTCAAGATTTCAAAAAAATATTATCTTTTTTGCTCTAGCAATATCATAAATCGTAGTCGTTTATTCTGAACGTTAGAGATGTTATAAATGTAGAAACTGGCTTTCGATCTTCTTCTTCTTTTTTTTTTTTTTAATATTGCTGTTGAGAGATATAAAATTGTTCTATTAATCATGACTCCTTCCAAATTGTCTTGAAATAATAATTAATATAGATGAAACACCCACTTCTGAGACCTAAAATTGAACAGTCCAATCAAACACCTATCAAATTTCCTGTTGCAACCATTTGTACATACGACAGGATATCCGAAAGGGAGTTCATATAACAAATAATAATAATAATAATAAAAAGTTCAGGGCTGTTTTTAAGAAACCGAATTTTGGTCTCACACATTTGTATTTTTCCGATTTTCACTAAAACTTCACAAACTCTTCTGAACGTTAGAGATGTTATAAATGTAGAATCTGGCTTTCGATCTTCTTCTTCTTCTTCTTTTTTTTAAATATTGCTGTTGAGAGATATAAAATTATTCTATTAATCAGGACTCCTTCCAAATTGTCTTGAAATAATAATTAATGTAGATGAAACACCCACTTCTGAGACCCAAAATTGAACAGTCCAATCAAACACCTATCAAATTTCCTGTTGCAACCATTTGTACATACGACAGGATATCCGAAAGGGAGTTCATATAACAAATAATAATAATAAAAAAAAAATGTTCAGAGCTGTTTTTAAGAAATCGAATTTTGGTCTCACACATTTCTATTTTTCCGATTTTCACTAAAACTTCACAAACTCGTCTGTACCACAGACCTGTATAAAGTATGAAATTTCTATATTCTATGTTTTTTACTTTCTTCTATATGTAATATAGAGAAAGTATTGGATTCGCGAAAATTTTCGACCTCCGTTTTTTGACGGATCTACACGTTTTGGGATGTCTTGAACACGAATTGATAGTTTTTAAAAAATGTCTGTCTGTGTGTCTGTCTGTCTGTATGTCTGTGTGTCTGTCTGTCTGTGTGTCTGTCTGTCTGTATCATTTTTTTGTGGACGCTGTATCTCACGAACCAATGAATGAAATTTAACCAAACTTGGTATTTAGTTGCACCCTGACATGAACTGGTGCCCATTAGATTTGGGGATCAATAGCTCAACAGGTGGCGCTGTGATCGCATTTTATGCAAATTTTTAACATGGCAGCATAGGACAAAATTCCGTATAAATGGTCATAATGAGAATTATTTTAAACTTGTGATTGTAAAATTAATATGAATTATTGATAATAGTAGTAGTTAACTAGGAAAAAAAATTGTGCATGGGGGAGCATCGGTTCCCCCCCTGGGGAGGAAGTACCCCCCCGGGGGGGTTAAATTTTGAAGATGGGTATCATTCGAAAGATCTCGTCAATACCTTTAAAACGAGTGGTTGAACCATAAATCTGTGATAATTTAAAACAAAGTTATCGATTTTTTTTACTTTTAACAAAAAAAAAAACTTAGAAAAAAAATCGTACTTTTTCTTTTTTTTTGTTAAACGAAATTTTACTAAACTTGGTATTTAGTTGGTCCCCGACATAAACTAGTGCTGATTATATTTGGGGATCAATAGCTCAACAGGAGGCGCTGGATAGCATTTTATCTAAATTTTTAACATGGCAGAATAGGACAAAAATTCGTATAAATGTGCATAATAAGAGTTATTTTACACTTGTGATTGTAAAATTAATATGAATTATTGATAATAGTAGTACGTAACTAGGAAAAAAATTTTGTGCATGGGGGGCATCGCTTCCCCCCTTGGGGGGTAAATTTTGAAGATGGGTATCATTCGAAAGATCTCGTCAATACCTTTAAAACGAATGGTTGAACTATAAATCTGTGATAATTTAAAACAAAGTTATCGATTTTTTTTTTTACTTTTAACCAAAAAAAAAAAAAAAAAAAAGAAAAAAAAAAGAAAAAAGAAAGAAAAAAATTCGCATTTTTTTTTTTTTTTTTTTTTTTTTTTTATTGTTAGTGATTGAATATGTATTAATTTTTACAAAAAAAAAAAAAAAAAAAAAACTTAGAAAAAAAATAAATTCGCATTTTTTTTTTTTTAAATACTTGTTAGTGATTGAATATGTATTAATTAAAAAAAAAAAAAAAAAACCTTAGAAAAAAAAATCGTATTTTTTTTTTTTTTTTTAAATATTTTTACTGATTGAATATGTATAGGAAAATATAGAAGAAAGTCTTGTGGTGGCCACAACATACTAGTTTTTTTTTTTTTTTATATTGTTAGTGATTGAATATGTATTAATTTTTACAAAAAAAAAAAAAAAAAAAAACCTTAGAAAAAAATTAAATTCGCATATTTTTTTTTTTTTAAATACTTGTTAGTGATTGAATATGTATTAATTAAAAAAAAAACCTTAGAAAAAAAAATCGTATTTTTTTTTTTTTTTTTTTTTTTTTTTTGTAATATTGTTACTGATTGAATATATATAGGAAAATATAGAAGAAAGTCTTGTGGTGGCCACAACATACTAGTTCGATTTGCAGATATGATGGTTTAATTTGCTGCTTTCTAATTAATGGGCGGAATGTGCTTTAGCCCACTGCTTGGTGTCTTGTTTGTAATTGGCGATGCCAAACATGGCAACCTTAATGTTTTTCAGTCATTGAATGATCGATCTACGAAATATGGCAACCTTACCTTGCCAAACTGGCAGTTTTTATAAAAGTCGTCAAGCAGTGAGCTAAAGCACATTTTTACCTTATTAACGCGCATGTCATGAGTTTAGGTTAGCAAAGATCACCACAAAATTACATTGATTGCGTTAGATTGCTATAAAAAATGCTATAAACATAGAACGGTGGTTTTGAAAATTGTATTCAAACTAATTTATCTGTAAATTCATTTCAGATTATGGCAATTAATTACTGGCGCGCGGTTACTACGAAATTAGCGAATATTCCTCCTTAATCCTTAAATTTATAGCGATGCGTATCTGCATCGTATGTTTAAAACATCATATCTCTTTATGTAGCAACCTTTGCATAGCGGGTTTTTTTTTTAACTTTAAATTTACTAAAACTATATTTTATCGTTTCCAAACGCAACTAGAATCATTGACAGTTTATTTCTTTACCTTTGACTATTTTCATTTGTTGGCGGCCATTTCGGATTACAATTTCATTTCGGCGGTGTTACGAATTACGATTATTTCAATAAAATGTAATAAAAACATACAGGAAAAAATGTTTTCCAATACAAACAAGGGTAATAGTAACGAATAATATTTATATTTTTACATATACTGATAAATGTATGCAAAAAAAACTTTTTTTTGAAAATGTAGAAATACGTCAATTTTTTTTTTATGTTTTTTCCATTAACTAAACCCATTTCCGGGATGATTTCAAATGTTATTTATAAGAAAAAAAATAATAATAATGGATTTAAGGGTTAATTATATGATGCAAAATAACTATTGCGTGTTATTACATTTGTTTTTAGTATTTGACTTCAAATTTTTAATTTTACATTAATCAATATCTTTTTTTTTTTTTTTTTTTTTTCCAGCATTTTTTACTTAAAATATTAGCCGTTGCTTTATTTTGGAGTGTAAAACTCATTTTAATAAAAATAACTTATTTTCAATACGTTTATTTCCACATAATTTGTATTTTTTTTTCTCTGCATATTTATTATAATTATTAGTATTTTTTTTAACAAAACTATCTTGAATATATAATGAACTAGCAGGCTACACCCGCTTCGCTGGTCCCTATTTTTAAATGAATTACTATAATTACTGAATTTTCAAAATTGCATTAATTTTTATCACGTGAAAAAAAAAGAGAATTAAAATCTGATTTGGAAAAACATCGCACCGGGTTCTCACTGCCTTCGGAAAAAAATCCCAAAATGCTCTAACTCTTAATTTCCCCTTTCGCACCCCCCCTTCCCGTCTATCCTAATAATTTTACAAATTCGAAAATATCCGAAATCGATTTGTAGGTATCAAAAACCTCACTGCACCAGTTTTGAACGATCTATCTCTATTTTTATTTTCCCCCCTCCGCTCCCCCTCCTTCCCGCCCCTCCCAATAATTTTAAAAATTCGAAAATATTCGCAATCGATTTGTAGGTATCGAAAACCTCTATGTACCAATTTTGAATGATCTAACTCTATTTTATTTTTTTTGCCCCTCCGCCCCCTCCCCCTTCCCGGCCCTCCTAATAACTTTACACTTTCGAAAATATCCCCATTCGACTTGCAGGCCTTTAAAACCTATCTGTACCAATTTTGAACGGCCTAACTGTATTTCTATTTGTTTTTGCCCATAGCCCCCCCCCTTCCCGCCCCTCTTAATAATTTTACAAATTCGAAACTATCCGCAATCGATTTGTAAGTATCGAAAACCTCTATATACCGATTTTGAACGACCTAACTCTATTTTTATTTTTCCCCTCCCCCCTCCCCCCTTCTCGCCCCTCCTAATAACTTTACGCTTCCGAAAATATCCCCATTCGACTTGCAGGCCTCTAAAACCTATCTGTACCAATTTTGAACGGCCTAACTGTATTTCTGTTTGTTTTTGCCCCATACCCCCCCCCCCTTGCTGCCCCACCTGGGGGCTCAATTTCTGAAATTCCAGAAATTAGATTTTAGATATTTGCATTAGCTATATTTTAGAGCAAAAATTTCACGTATATCTGTTTTTTGTTTGAGATATATAGGATTATGTGAAATCACGTTTAACGATGTGAAATCACGTTTCGCCCCCTCCCCCCCCCCCCTTGTAGACCGAATTTCTAAAATTCCAGAAATCGATTTTTAGACATTTGTGTTAGCTAAAATTTTAAAGGAAAAATTTTACGGATATCTGTTTTTTTGTTTGAGATATGAAAGATTTTGTGAAATCACGTTTTGCCCCCCCCCCTCCCCCTTGGGGGGGGGGAGCGAATTTTATAAAATCACCTCTTAGTGGATGCTTACGTCATAGAAAGAACATTGTCACAAAATTTCATGCTTCTAGGTCCAGAGGGGTTTGGTCTGGGCGATGATGAATCACCCTCTCAGAAAGAGTTATTTTACATATATGTATTGGATTATTCATAGATTACAAATTTGATATACTGATATAATAATAAATGGACAATGAGGTTTATAATTAATTTTTTTTACAATCAAACATACATTATAGTGGGTTTAAAAAACACATGACAGTTATCTTTTGTTTTAGCTTCAGTTATTTTTTAGTCATAAAAACATATATCTACTTCATAGAAATCTTTATACTATTTAGATACAGTACTTTTCCCCATTTTTAGCATTTATGTTTAGTGGGAGGGAGAAGGATATTTCCTCTTGGACGAAAAATAATGAAATAAAATTTGTCTCTAAAGCAAATATTCATTACTATCACACTTAAGAAATTCCAAAGTTTTAAATAAGTCATTTAACCTATTCAGTTTTCAATTTTGTCAAGAAAAGGATAATTATGCTGCATCACGAGTTTATATATTTTCTTTCTTGATAAATAAACTTTTAGTTCTTACATAATTCATATGCTTTATATGCATTTCTAGTTATTATTTCCTTAATAATTTGCAAGCTACTTTTGATGTCAATTCATTCAAAAATAATTTTATATTAATTATACAGCACATCAATATGATTTCCGACCTTTCATTATGCACAGATGCTAATAAGCTGTATTTAAAAAACGTGACGCCTCATTCTGAATTTCATTATTGGCTCTCTGAACTTTATTGCCGGATTAAAGCTGAAGTCGTGCTCTATCAAAGATCAGAACAGTCAGTATCTAACTTACCGCTCTGGCATTATGTTCCAGATAACAATTGGAAAATTGATTACATTTTGCAATGTCCTTTATGAAAGAATATAACCAGAATATACAAATGGAAGAGTAAAAAAATATATATACAATGGACTGTTTTTGTTATGATTTGTCTTTTGAAAAATAATTATAAATGATATTCTTAAAAGTTACTTTTTCTGATATTTTTCTGATAATAATACATTTTTAATAAGTATTATAAAAGCTCATGAAAAAAGATCATTTTTTAAAAAGTCCTGTGCATAAGCGAAATTAATAACTTAAAACGGAAGCTATTTAGTATATTTTATAAATATTTATACTAGTTTGCCAAAGTTTCGAAAAGTTCATTGCAAATTCTCAACATTCACGCGCTTGATATTTATATCCATTTTCCTAGAATGTGTGTATCCTTGTGCATATTTGTATACATGTAAAAATTACGTGATTTCTTTCTTTTTTTTTTTTCAATTTTTTAATAAACATATGGCGAGATTTTTTTCAAGTTAAAAGAGAATCAGGACAAGCAAAAATTACAGGCAGTAACAACAGTCACAAAATTTATTTTGTCGATTTACCTGCGAACGGCTACACCAGAATATTATTTTCCCTAGCATTGTACTAGGTGTAATAATTGTATGTTTCTTTGTAGCGACTTGACAACTAACCTCTCTTTCCTCCATACGTATATGATCATAGAGGTCTATGTACAGTCGGTAACAAAAGTGTCCGAACACTAGCTAAAATTCCTATGTAAAAAAAGTACACTTCGTACGGTTTTGTTAAATAAATCCTTATCGAATCATGTTCTTACACTGATTCAGAACAGGATTCGACAAGGATTTATTTAACAAAACCGTATGAAGTGTACTTTTTTTACATAGGAATTTTTGCTAGTGTTCGGACACTTTTGTTGCCGACTGTACGTGGTAGTCCTCAGTATCGAGTGAAAAGTCAGGTTAGTCACAAAAGAAGACATTTCTCCAATAAAATGACATTTCTCAATCAATTCATCTTGATCGTTTGTGACACCATTTTGAACAATACTAACATAATAAGGGAGGGAACAAGTATTATCATATAGATCAACAATTTTCAACTTACTCTCCACTAATTGTTCTGAATAATATTCTTTGTTAGCAGTGCATCTCTACGAGTTGGCAAATGACGTCCAATTATTGATAGAATCGTTTTTAGCTTGACATAACTGTTATTCTGATTGTACAATCCTCTTGTGTGTTGATGACACTGGGGTTGTTCTAAGCAACTATGAGAACTGTTAGTTCTTTCATAAACCTTATTTCCATTTCCAACATCAGGCGAGCAACGTCATGACACCACCGGGCACGCTTGTAAAGCATCTAGGGTGATAGTATCGTGTATCAAACATATCAATATATTTGCAAAGGACCATCACTGCATTCTTATGTCCTTTTAAATTAAATTACCACGTCGCGATTCCTGCACACGATATATGCTTCCATAATGCTCATTGATGCTGCACGACTGTTTGATTGTTTTCTTATTTCGTCAAAATACTTTTGTATGTTAAGTTTCGTAGTAGCCCTTTTTTTTTTTTTTTTTTTTTTTTTTTTTTTAGATGCGCACATTATTTTGAAAGAGAGTGTGTTTTAATGAAGGTACTCATTAATCTAGTGAACTAACTGTTGAGCGTAAAATGAAATGTAAAATCATTTCTTAATTTTAAATAGACTGAAAATTATGGTTTTGTCATTTAAACATACTACTGACTAAATTTTAATTAAAAAAGACGAGTTCAAACATGTTTTTTCATAAACAAAAAGAAAGAGTTTAAACTGAAGTTGAGTGCATTTAACGTTCTAACTTCTAGTATTATACCAGTCGTTCCGAAAAAGTCCCAAACTAAAACTGTTATTTTACGTTTGCTTATACACAGCTTCCAAATTGAATTCTTTTGAAAATTCAAAAGCAATATCATATATTTTCTTTTTAATTAAAAGTGTTATGACACGGGAAATACAGACTATTCCACACCGACTGTGTTGCCATATTTAGGGATTTTTTTATTTAATATCCTTCCCTAAATTTTAATTGTGATGATAGACTAATTACTTCGATGATTAATCATCGATTATATGTGTGCATATCAAATACCACTCATCAAAATTATTTGTGATAATTGAATAAAAAATCTCTAAATTTGGCAACATTGCATACAGACTACACCACTTATACACAAGAAAATACAACACTATAACATAGTTCAATAGAACGCTCAATTTCAATAGAACACTGAAATGACGCAGGCACAGGAAAATATAGATTGTTTGACACATTTTTATGAAGAAGGGGAATTATATTATAAAACAGGAAAATACAGATTTTTATTAACACTGTAACAGAGTTCAATAGAAACTATAATTCAGTATTTATCAATACTGAATTTTAAATCAAATAATGTTAAGGGAGAACATAAAACACTTTTTTGAAAGCGCTATAAAAATTTTAAAACACAGTACGCTTCGAAATAGTGTATCTTTCTGCATCGGATAAATCAGAAAGGATGTCTTGCCATTGCAAAAACAGAAAACAGGCTGAATGAAGAAGGGCAATAAGGGAAAAAGAGGAGGACGGACATGATCTATAGAAATAGAGAAATATCAGACAATAACTCATATGTCATCAGACATTTATTTATTTACTTTTCTAATCGCAGTGCTTTGTGTCTACTGTAATATGCCAAGAACTCTGAAAATGACATTTCATTGATGTGAAAACTCTGCAAATTATAAACAGAAAACGAAAAACTTTCGATTTTATAAAAGAATCCTTTACATCTCCGTGAATAGATATACTAAACTTTTAATGAAAAAAAAAAAATAAATAAATAAAAACGCATCAAATTAATATACTACATCTCCAGTGTATTTCAAGCATTATTTTTTACAGAATACTATCAAATATTATTTATTTATTTAATTTGCTCCTGATTCTTTTTTGCATTCATAACAACGGCTTCACTATATTTCAAGCATTAGTTTTTACAAAATACTATCAAATATTATTTATTTATTTAATTTGCTCCTGATCCCTTTTTGCATTCATAACAACGACTTCATAGTATTTCAAGCATTATTTTTTTTTTACAGAATACTATCAAATATTATTTATTTCTTTAATTTGCTCCTGATCCTTTTTTGTATTCATAATAACGACTTCATTGTATTTCAAGTATTATTTCTTAAAGGATACTAACAAACATTATTTCTTTAATTTGGTACTGATCCTTTTTTACATCCATAACAAGAGCTTTGCTGAAATATATAAAGTGCAACATGTTCTGTACACCCCGAAAGTTATCATCAAATATATTTCTAGATATTGGACAAAATATCATAAATCGAAATCGTATGGTCATTTTTGGAAAGGTGGTGCATTTACACCCACAATTAACATTTATGTAAGTTAATTTATTTTGATCTAACTTTCAACATCAATTACTAAATAGAAGCACACTCCCCAAACATATTTGCACATGTATTTTATTTGTATTTCAAAACAAAGTAGTAAATGTTCATAATTAAGTAAATAAAGCAAGGTGAATACACTAAAAACAAGAAATTAAAATTAAAATTTTAAATCCTAAATAAAACAGAACGTGTGTAAAACTGTTAGTAATAAAATAATTTTGTAAAGCTGTATGTATTAATATGTAGAATTGTACGTTTGTATTGAATAAATATATCTACTTTCATATTGTACAACTATTTCTAGTTTCCTATTGCAATTATTAATGCATTTGATTTTAATTAAAATCAGAGCTAATAGGTGTACAAAGCAATATTTATTTCAACTATGTCTATTACTGCAAAAATGTTTAAATGATGTTTTTAAATAATTATCTCATGTACGCATTACTAAATTCATTCCATTTATCTCATAAAACTCCGTTTTGCTAAGTTATTTGCATTTGAAAATAATAGTATTCAGTAATATTCAATGAGAAAATGAATAAATTACATCACTAAGAATAATCTAATTAATTCTCCTTCGAAAAATTTCCTACAGAATTCAAATAAATGTTGGGATACTGAAAAAGGTTATTTCGATCCCTCTACAAGCATTATACAAATTCTCATTCGAATAAATATTTTTTTTTTTATTCAAACAGTCTTAAATATCATTTGCGTGATTTAAGCGGTATTTTTTTGAAGGAAATCTAAGAATATCTAACCTGTTATTTTCCGTAAGAATGACATAAAATACATGGTATTAGGTTATGTCGACAGGCTGTAAATTGGGACAACTGTTTCCTGTAATTACAATTTTATTTATATGCACGTCACTGTATGTCTTTCAACATGAAAAGCATAAAAAAAAAAAAAAAAAAAATATGTCGACAGAGTTTTTTTTTTCTTTTTCATGGCAATTCTTGGAATAAATTTTTATTATTATGGCTATGAAATAAATTCTCGTTAGGTATCTATATGTATACAAAGCACGCAATAAAAATTGAATCTTGACAAAATATGCAAATTGTTAGTTTAAATCTCATTTAAAATAAAGAAAATAAAAATACCTGTCACAAATATTTCTAAAAATATTTTTTTGAAAAAGACAGCTTGAGATATAATTTTGTGTGAAAAGTCATACCGTCCTCCTCCCCCCCCCTCAATCCACTGTTCAGTTATAGTATCTACATTTATTTTTAAAAAAATCAAGGCTGTTGTTAATTTGCTTTGAAACTTGTCAATCTTGGTTTCTTGGTTCAAACTTTCCAAGCGGCAACCTCATATGAGCTTTAAAAATACTAAATTACACATACAGACACATACTAGGCGAGACGTATTAACCCTGGACGATATATTTAACGCCCCAGTCCTCCCGTTCCCGCTGTTCAATGTCTTTTTCTAGTCAATTTTGTCCTTTTATTACTTCCGGTGCGAGCCGTTTTTTTTTAACACACTTGACATTGTGAGTTTTTTTTTTTGTTTTCTGCCCATGGTATTTCTATGGAATTTTCTGCTTTTTTCCCCCTCTTTTTCCACATTCTATAGTAGCGGTGTATATCCTGCAGTTATTTGTTTTTAAGTTATGCTAATAACAAATATACGTACAGATCAACCACTAAAAATTTGACTTTCGTATTCAGGACACCTCAAAACGTGAAAAAAAAAAGAGTTGAAACTGGAGAGAACTTCCAAAAATACTTTGTTTACACTATGGGTATGAGAAGTAAATTTTCTTTTCTGTGTGGTATTCGTCGATGTAGTAAAATGTAGCAAAGCATTTGAATCAATTACATCAGTAGAAATGAACGTTTAGCTTAATTTTAGGAAGTGTTGTATACTGTGTATAAACTATATGCACATCACATTATATACCTAAATTTAGTTCTTATGTGAAAAACACATAACTAAAAATGAAATACATTTCCAGTAATTTCCAAGTAATGCCTCAAATATCTAAATAATTTGGGTTGCCCTGTAAACGTATAATGATTGATTTTCATACCACAATCTACACAAAACATTCTTTCAAGTGTATAAAAAAATATAATCATTCCATTTTATTTAGGATAGCCTATGAATATTACACTGCATTTGCCAGAAATTTCGCCCACAGATGTAATGTGTTTGAATTCTCTTGGATGGCCCTGCACATGAATCATTTGCGTAATATGAATATTTCTTTTTGTAAACTACGTAATATTAAACATTTAAATGTGTACCGTAAAATACCATTCAAGCTCCTCCTCAACCTTCAAGAAAAATCAAGATATATTTGAGGGGGGGGGGGGTGAATAAACGGTAAACATCGATAAAAATAAAGAAATTGACACATATTTTCTTGCTAAAATTAAGTTGAAAAAAAAAAAAAGAATAATGATAATAATAATAAATAAAACATATATATCTTAAGCTGCAATTATAAATAAATAAATAAAAAACAAATACTGTTAAATCTTTATTAAGCGGCATTCAACTAACCGAAAAAATTCAACAAATTCCTTTTTTTTCCACTTCTAATGAATAGTTGAAAAAAAAAAAAAAAAAAGAAGTTGTTGCCATTTTATAAATTTTACGTTTTTGATTTTCAAACATATACAGTGTCTGATTTACTATAAAATAAATCAATGTTCATATTTATAAAGGTAAATCTTAAAAAAGAAATAACTAATGCAAAACACTGTCTCATTGAGTGCCTACCGTTGGTTGTAAGGGGCGCTTAGAGTTGTAAAATTCTCGAGAATAATCTTTCTGAGAATATTCTTTTATTCGAAGAGAATAATCAAGAATTTTCTCATAGAAGCTATAATAATTGGTAATATAGTAATGTGTGCTCCTTATGAGTATTAATATATGTGAAAGTTTAGAAAATTATGAAATTTTGCTTTTAATAAAATAATGAGATTAAATAAATTTATTCAATTGTAGGTATTAAAAAAAAAAAAAAAAAAACCTGTTTGAAGCTAAAAGATAAAATCTTATAAATTATTGGATATAAAATCTAATAATAACGTAAATAATATAGTGACAAAGCAATGAATGAGATTTTTTTTAAAAACTTTACTATGCGTCTTACTTTCACTATTTTAAAAAGGTGACATTTAAAGAAAAATATTTCTGGTTATTTGATTTTGCTTTAAAGTGTTTACACTCATCTGTATGAGATGAAAATAAATTTACAAAACATTTACTTAAAGAATAAACGTAACATATGGTGTGGTTCACAATTCAGAAAGAGATCTTTTTACTGTGTAAAGAAGTATCAAACTGACATATATTGCTCAAACATTAAATTTTAAAGACAACAACAACAACAACAACAAAAAAATAAATAAAATAAAAATAAAAATAAAAATAAAGAAAGACAGAAAGAAAGAAAAAGTTTAGCTTAAACAAACTAATGTTGATGACAAGGAACTGGAAGAGTTGTCTGCAATTGAGTTTAACTGATTTTTCATCGGAAAATAAAGCTGGCTGTTAATTTTAATTTTGTGTAACAATAACAAGTAATTAATTACAAAATAAAATTAATTTCATTTTTAAACTATTTGTTATTTTGGCTTTTAATATGAATAAAAAAAAATTTTGATTATTTATTATTATTGTATAATTTAAATTTGCTAATATTCTAGCGCAATTTAAAATTTTATTTTTAAACTACAGACTTTTTAGATTCAGAGGTTTTCAAGCAAATTAATTTCCATCCACACACTATCAAGTTACTGATTAATTAAAAATGTTAAATATAATGGGTAATTAATGTATAATTTATATGTAAAATAATTATAAGATAAAAAACTTTTTATATACCATGTTTTTAAATTTTCTGTTGAATTATAGCTATAGAACTATGATAGCACTTTACCAATGTGTATAAAATTTTTAAAGTAATAATGACATAATTGTAATAATGACATATTTTTGTGAGATGCATAATTTAACTTTTTATAATTTTTTAACCTTCACGTTTAATTAAATGCATTTATTTTTATCTCGAAAAAAATGAACTCGTAATTTTTTTTTTTTTTTGGCAGCAATTAAATTATAGCTAATATTTTAATGGCAATTTTTAAAGTTATTAGGAGGCTATTATTTTCATATTTTCATATCTTAATTAATTAAAAGAAAACTAATCAAAAATTATCGGGCTTCGAAGTATTGTGTTGTCATCGGGTTCTGAGCTGTTCTGAAAGTTTCAAATGTCTAGTTAGTAGGGAAGTTCGTTAAAAATCGATTGCAAGATTTGTACTGGACAAACAAACAAACAAGCATCAAATTTAATAAAAACGTGGTAATAAGGATTACAGAATTATGAATTATATAAATTAGATTTCTTAGTAAATTCTACAAGTATTTTTACGAAACTCTTTATATATTCAGAGAATATTCTCTTTTAATGTCAAATTTTAGTGATGGCTTAGCTATAAATAGACATCTTTAGGCATTAAAAATTTTAATTTGTATTTTAATATGAATTATTACATACATCTACAAAATTAATGTAAGCAAAATTTGATTTGATAATTTTAGTTACTACATAAGGTAATTCCGGGTGAGTTGCCCCACCGGTAGAGATGCCCCACTTAATATAATTTCGAAACGCAATGATAGATGGCTCTGCAAGTCCGATTATTATTTCAGATAGATGTTGAATGGTGTGCTGTGGAAGTTACGCGAACTTATTTCTTTGTGTTCTGCTGTCACAACAATATTTCAAGTAAGTACCATGTTTTTTCTACTCTGTTATAAGAGTGATGTTGCATTGTAAAGCTGGCACTAGTTAATAAAAATGGATTTTTTTTATATAAGTTTAAAAATCTGTAGTAAGAAGTTGATCAGTTGACAACGGCCATTGTGCCGGCATTTTTGCTGTCTTTTAGTTTGGATAGTTGCCGGGGCATCTCTCCCATACCAAAAGGATAGATGCCCCAGATTATATTCGGGTGAGATGACTACAGTGTACAAATATATATATATATATATATATACTGGAGCAGCTCGTGGGACCTGGACAGAAGACCATTTAAAAGAGGCTCTTGAGACTAGAAGCAGGGGAAATTGGTGTCATTGAAGCTGCTAGGTACTATGGAATTCCTTCTCGGACAGTTCGTCGTCGAAGAAAAACAGATAATAATACCAAAACAAACTCTTTGGGGACCATTGGCCACTATTGACCACTATTGATCACTATTGACCAATGTTAAAACCTTTTATTATGTTTTTACAGGTAGGGCATCTCTCCCATGTGAGTGGGGCATCTCACCCGCAACTTCGGGAGAGATGGTAAAATGTAGTGCTGCTGCAATTTTATTTTTTTCTTTAGAAAATTTACAATATGGTACAAAAAACTACTTAGTGGTAATAAACAATATCTATTATGTATTTACCACAAATTTTCGTTGTCATTGTTACTACCCAATTTATTTTATAGCTCCCTTTCCTTAAGTGGGGCATCTCTCCCGGAATTACCTTATGTTTTTTCGTGTGCAGAGACTGAAAAGGAAGCCTGTTTTTCACTATCATATATAGATTTTTGTCAATAAAGAGTGTTTACTGACACAATTTCATGTCAGTAGACTTGAAGTTGTATGTTTTCATGATTAATTTTAATTAATCATGGAAACATACTAAAAACGTCATCACATAATTATGTTGGTGGAAGAGTCATCGAAGAAACTGTGTCAGTAGACACTCTGTATTGACAAAAATCTATATGTGATAGTGGAAAAACTGGCTTCATTTTCAGTTTCAGCCCACCAAAATTACCGAATCAAAATTTTAGATGTAGAATTATGCTATTCCTTATTTGCTGTTAATTGATTTTTGTCTTAAATATGTAATGAATATTTAGGAAAATTGCTTTGTGGAACTTATCGGAGAATATTCCCCAACTGAAAATTATGAATTGTAAAGAAAATATAGTGAAATAAGGCTTGTTTATTCTAGCAATGACTGTCAAACTGAATAACTATGAATAGATATTATTTTAAGTCATAAACATGAAATAAAATTATGTATTTAAAAATAAAAAGAATATTCTCGATTATTCTCCGAATTTGAAGCTTCAGAAAATATTCTCAGAATATTCTCGTTCTCGGAGAATATTCTCACCTTACATCTCTTGGGGCACTTATTTGATATTTTCAGAACAAACGAAAGTAGGCGAAAAGCAGAGAGAGGTGTTTAATCGAGGGGCGGTGCTTTTGCGGTATTTTATGGTATAATTTTTAGAATACAATTTACAAACACTAAATTATTTTAAACTCAAATGATAATATAATCAAATATTTAACATGTGCAATCAAATATACAAAATAGTGGTGTTAAAAAGTAAGAATAAACGTTTTGTAAAAAAAATCACCATAAATTAAAAAATGTATTCGCTAGATTTATTTAATTAAGCAATTTTCCTGTTTATCCGTATTTGAAATTTCTGTACAATCATTGATATCACTGAAAGATGTCATGTAAATATTTTATTAAGCTACTGGGTAGGCCAAACTTTTCTCACACGCGTTTTAAACATTTATACAAAGTCAAGTAATTGACGTACGAGAGTACGGATTTTATTAAAATGCTTCTCACAATGAAAAATTTTGTTTATGTTTGCAAAATACATAATTTCAAATTTTGCTCATAGATATCTCTGTACTTTAAAAACTGCAATAAAAATCACAGAAAAAAAAAGAGCAACACAAGCAATTAAAGCGGATTTTTCGGGTTGAATTAGATTACTGTTTGTATATGGTTCGAGATATAAGAGGAACACATTTTGAAATATTATAGTAAGTGTCACAAAATAAATGCTCTTTAATTGTTTGCCTTGCATTTTTTATGCTTTTTCTCGCGGAGTTTTAATGTAAAGCGCCATCTATGACAAAATTTCTAACTACATTTTTAATTATCTTAAACAGCATTTTTCGTCGTGAGAAGCATCCTAGTACAAGCCGCATTCTGATAAATCAATTATTTCAAATTATATTAAAGTTAAAAGTGTGTCAGAGACTTTTGCCTTCACTTTATATCAATATACTTTTTTTTTCGATGTAATATATGACTACGTCCTTTCATTATCTCTCTTAATTTTTCTTTAAAAACCATTCAAATATCTACCAAATATTATATGCTTTTAAATGTTTTTAATCTTATTTAATTGAAGCTCGGCCAATTTTTCATATTTCTTTTAGAAACAAATTTATAAACTTATAGGTAATCGTTAAAGTTTGATAGAAAATGTTAAATTTTCATTAAAAAAAAACATATTCGCTGTTTTTCTAGATTATGCTAAATATTGAAATGTAATATTTTAGTATTTGCCGTAATGTGTTATTACAACATTTGACTACATCTGCGATGCTATAGTGAAAAAATTTTGTGCTAAGAGGATGATAATATTTTTTGTAGATTTCGGTTTTTATATTATAATCTTCAATCTCAATGACCGTCTAAAAGCCTCCCTCCTTCCCACTTAACTTTTGTACTTTTAGAATTGCGATGATATTTGAATATACCTGTGCCTTAGTTTACGCAGAACAACTCTTAGACAAGTCTCTTTTTACCCGGTAAATTGTAACTGTATTTAGGCATGTATCAGAAAGATTAACATAAGATATTTATAATAATAATAATAATAATAATAATAGTATTCCATCCTCCCAGAAACATACTATTAAAAATATTCTTTTGCATTTTCAATGAAATGAGTTAAAATAATATGAATTTTAAATTAAACTAATACACGACTTAAGCAATAATTCATACATGCCAATAAACTTTCTAAGAAGCTGTATTAAAAGAGTAAAACTCACTTATAAGTTAAAATATATTTGTATTTAAAATAATGTACAAATTATGAATATACCAAAATGCAAATGGAATTTCTAATATTTTTGTATAAATCTGAAATCATAATCCTCAAGGTTCAAACATTTTTTTTTGTAGATATAATTAAAAAATGCAGTGTACATGTAAAAAGGTAAAAAAAAATGTTATTCGTGGAATCCTGTGAAATAACCAATGACAAGCGGGGAAAAAAATTACATATAATTTTTACCAGCAAGCAAATGGCCATTTATCTACTGACAAATTCACATTAGATCAAAAAGCGTATGAAATCGAATTTATGGAAGAAATGTCAAAGATATAATAAAAATAGAGCATATATACCTCACTTTAATCACACTACATGGCACTAGACGCTACATGTAGCCGCTTTTGTTTCTGAATAATTTTGCAGAGTTTTTGTACAGAGTTCTCACTGTTTTTGCATGGACTTTTTCATGATCTTCACGTGTGTTATAAATAATCCCAATATTACTTGAAAAATCTACCATGAATATTAGCAAAAGTATAACGAATATGAAAAGTACAGTAGAGCTGCGGTTATCCGAACCCTGATTAACCGAGTTTCGGATTAACCGATGTAGTCCCCAAAATGCCACGTTCCGGTGGAGGCGTGCGCCTTTGACAAATGGCTTGAAAATATTTTGAAATTTTTGACAATACAGTACTGTTTTTTATAATTTATGTATGCATGTATTGTATTGCATTTTTAACTGATTACATTTAAATATGTAATAGATGTCTTCTTTTACTTCATTTGTTACGTTTTCATTCATTTTAAACTTTACCGTATGTTTCCCCTTTGATTTATATCAGAGTCCGTTTTATCCGAGTTTTCAATTATCCGAGGTACCCTCGTCCCACATTACTTCGGATAAGCAAGGGTCTACTATAATATAAATAATTTTTTGCACATTTTGAGGTTCTAAGTCTTTTTTCGATCTCCATGTAGCAGTGATACGCTAAATTACCGCCTCACTAAATCCTCATTCATTAGTATGATGATGTGATATGCCTAATTTTTATTGTATATAATTAAAAAACACTGATAAGTAACTAAAAAAAACCCTTTAAAATACATTGTCTATTTCACAATACTAAACGATTATACTGCAAATAATACTTCTAAATTCTTTAAGACCTTCCAAGTCTTCTATTGACAGTTTCTCTTATTTACGCGATTTTCATTCGCATAAAACTAGTCAATATGAAAGCACACTCCCGTAAATGGTTAAATGAGTGTATATTTTGTAATTAAAAGAATTTTTTATCGAAATTACTAAAACCATAATCAGACATTGTTCTTACAAGTTATGATATTTTTCATGACGTTTGCGATAGGTTACAAATTTCGATCGACACTTTGACGTTGCTGCTACAATAAGGTATTCTCAATATCTCCAAGAATGTCTTGTAGTAAAAATCTAAATAGTTTGAATATCTTATATTCTTTATGATTCATTTTGTTTAAAATATTGTTAAGAAGTATTTAATTCATATTTGTGCTACGTTTCTATTAGTTTATTTCAACCAACGCGTACAAAAAACAACAGTGTTTTTAGAAATGATCAAAAAACATTCTTTGAGACTATTCTAAAATATGTAAGTATGCATGACTGTCTTTTTTCAACTATTCTAATTTTATTGATTTGCATATGAATCAACGGGAATTAAGAAATCAACAGGAAATTTAACTTAAGGGGAAAAGAATTAAAATGTATGGAAATTTCGTTGATTGTTTAAAGTATGTTTTCTGTAGTTAAATTTCATTTAAATACATTCAATCGTATAATTAATCACTTAAAATACAATTTAAAGTGTACTCAGTCCTATTTAATTTTCTCTTAAACATCCAAAGAGTTAATTACAAAATTCTAAAGCAATTTAATATGTCTGATCTAAAGTTACCATTAAAGGTTGTGCGGTTATGTAATATGATACATTATGGTAACACTGTTAGTTAAATATATGTTTTATACTTCAAACTTGTGATAAGAATGTAACAATGATTACTATAAGATTTTAATAAATATTACCTTTTTTCTTTGAGCCCCCCCCCCCCCCTCCAAAGGGATACCTTCTTTAGGTGTTCAGAGGGTGTCACGAACCCAAAACTTGAGCGATTTTTTTCTTTTCTCCTATGTTTATTTCTCCTTTCTTCTTTTTGTTTTTTTTCAATCTTAGTTTTTTCATACTTTTTTCCGCTGTAATAAGTTTTCAGTCTTTACTTGTTCTCATAAAAAAAAAAAAAAAAAAAAACTAAGAAAATTACAAATTTTGAAAAACATAAAAAAAAAAAAAAACTAAGAAAATTACAAACTTTGAAAAACATAAAAAAAAAAAAAAAAAAAAAAAAAAATAGAATCGCTAACTTAGTTCTGATCACTTTTTTTGCTTTGTGTACTGATTCACACCTTTTTTTTTTTTTTTTTTTTTTTGTCTCTGCGTTGTTTGTATTGTTAAAAAAAAAAAAAAAACTTATTAAAAATTTAAAAAAATCATAAAATATATAAAACTGAATGAAGAAAATCTATTAACTACTAATACATTAACCAAGTTTAGTCCGGTGTAGGTGTGGTGCTAGTATTTGTAAGGGTACCACAGTAGTCCAGCATTGACATCACACTGGGAGACTGGTGCCCTTGGCGAAGGTGAGACAACGGTGACTACTCGAATGAGAAATACCGGACTAACAAGACTGCCACATGTGATATCTGAACTAGGTCGGCAACCTGGTAGCTGGTGAGTGGTATGGTTGTCCCAGAGTGTAATCTTAAAAACCCTTTGCATTTGTGTGTTCGAAGAAACAGTCACCCCCTAACTGTCATTAACTGCATCATTAATTCCGCTAACCTTGCTATTCTGAAATCTTCTGGTTGCCTCGCTAAACATCCAAAGCTTTGGTGGAATGAAGAATGCAACACTGCAAAGAGAAAGCAGCAAAAAGCGTGGGAGAGTTTTAGGAGGTACTACTGCCAATTACATTGCATTCAAGCAAGCAAGAGTAAATGCATGGAGGATCCACAGAAATTCTTAGGAAAAATTCCTAGGTTAATTATGCTTCCAGCATTACCTCCAACATTAGTAGCAAACAATTATGGCATCGTGTCAAGAAAGCAATTTTTATTTATACCAATCAGAGTATATCCTTTTTAAAAGAAAAGGCCAAAAAGAACGACCAAAGTATCACTTTCACCAAAAGTATTGCAGATACCAATGTTAAAACTTTATCTAACAGATCTAGCTCTCGTTCTTACTCTGAACCCTTTCTCTCCTATAAACATAACTCTGAACACTCAATAATAAACTCTGGGAACGTGCATTTAGCATATATTCAGAGGTCTTAAACTTCGCCATTTTGATAGGACGCTTTCAGGGAGGAGAAATCTCTGCTTTTATTTCTACCACTATTATTATGCAGTAATTTCTATCCTTTTTAACCACGACATATTACTACAGAAAACGATTAAGGTTTCTGTATGAAAATAGTGGTAGAAGAAAGGACGAAAATTTCTCATCCTTGAAAGTGTCCGGAAAAAAAGGACAGAAAATCCATCTACCCCTGGATATTTTTTATCCAAAAAGCCAATTATCTGATGTCAATACATTAGCGAATATTAAATAAACCAATCAGATTTTCAATATAAGTCTTTTACATTTCATATTCGTTTTTTACAATTAATTTTCTGAAACTGTTTTTTACGATTTCCACATCTTGTTGAATTTCTTTTTCTAGTAATGATAATTTATACATTTGATGTAAAAATAAAAAAAAAATGCATTATAATAATAATGGTAGCAAAAATAAGTAAAAAAATATAATAATGGTGTAATTAATGGACTAATCTTAGGTGGGTTTTCCTTTGGGAACACATTTCTAAGTAAGTTTTAGCCTTTATTCATACGCATTTCAGAAAAATAGCTACAAACGCCCAAACTGACAAAGGTAAAATCTACCAATTGTGAAAGCACATCTCGTCTGCTATTCGGGCATTACTGATTAATGTATAAATATTTTCTTCTTAAATTCGGATGTTTAAAAGGTAACTTTCTAAAAACAATTTTCTTTTTTGTTTAACACCATCATTTAAAACTTTTATTTAGACTAAATAGATTTGACATCTGTTGGAAATTTCAGATTAATATTTAAATTTGAAAACAACTTTTCACATCATTAAATTAATCAAAGCACTACCGGTTTCGAAAGAATGTGGCCCTTCTTCTGCAGGTGCAAAATACGTGTTACTGCCTTGGAGGCAAATGTAGGACTAAAAAGAAAGAAACTGAAAAGAAGGAAGCATTGATTGAATTACCAGAACTGATTGGTTCAAATGAAAAATAAATTTGAGTTTCGGTAACAAAATTAAATATTTGTTAAGTATATATCAACAACAACAAAAAAAAAAAAAAAAAAAAAAAAAAAAAGAAAGAAAGAAAGAAAGAAAGAAAGAAATGATTGATATAACAAAATTTTTGTTCTTCAAACAAAACATTTACTTTTGTGTATATAATGTATAGTAAAGACTATTAAAATAGAACCTTACATCAATTAGAAAATTTTAAAGACATTGCTGAAGCATCTGAAAATGTTTTAGGATATTGCGTTTTATATTATAACAATTATTTAGGTATGAACTTATAAATAGTCGAATCCCGTTATGATCATTTGACTTCATTTTCTTCGTAATTTAATTAATTATTTTACTTAATCTGTTAAAAAGATTTTCAATGTAATTAATTAAAAATTGTGTGTTAATGATGAAGTTGTATTTTATTTTCTTAAGAATATATTGAATCTCATTAAACGTTAATATGAAATAAATATAAATTTTGTTTTAATATTAAATTTCAAAATATATTCGAAAATTATTTAAATATTTCAATTAAAGATTCATTAATAAAATTCATTGGTTAACACACAGTTTTTACAAATACTTAACGACAATCACAAAAAAAAAAGATATATATTTAAACACACTATAAGAAGAAGAAAACATTTTAAGAACTTTTTAAAATTTAAAATCACTCTTTTCTTGCATTATTACATAAATAAATGAAATAAAGAGTAAAGCAAAATAAAAGTTTTGAATAAGTTAACGAAAAATTTTGTCTATTCGTTGCGCCACTACTTTATGATAAATAAATATTTATGTATCTCTTCGGGAAAGAAATATATTTTTGTGGCTTTGCAAGCTCAAAAATATCTGAAAAATGGCATTAAATGAAAAGCATCTCATTTGGAAAATCTCGAGGATATTTTGGTTTGAATTTCATGAAAGGATATTTTCTAACAACCCGATAAGAAATTGTGAACGTAAACACGAAATATAAGTTTTGTAAACAGTTACGAAATGTTTCAAAATATCGAGATATTCTGTAGCGACATTTCTTTTCACTGTTAGATTTTTGAAATATACTAATATTTAATTTAATGCATACTTTTTCCTACTTTAGTAGGGAACAAATAAATATAGACTTTAGTTGTAATTTCAGTTCAAACAATCACAAAATTAAATTGTTATGAATAATATTTATGATATCTTGCGATTTTAAGAGATATGTCATCCTAAGGAGGATTGAATAATGGCTTATTTTTTGATTGATATCCAATGGGCTTTGATTTTCTGTGTTCCATGTACATTAAGAAAAACTGCACGCTTAAGATAATCTATAGTCTTTAAGTTGCAGATTAAAACTGTTTTCATCTATGATATTTTTTGAGGTTGTATTATAATTTTAATTAATATTTGTTACACTATAAAGTTGTATACCTAGTTTATTTTGTATGAACGTTGTAGAAACATAAGTTTTTATTTCGTTGTCATTTCCTATGAATTATTACCCTAAGAAAAGAGATAAATGAGACACATTCTAGAGACACATAGATGAATGCATATTAAATGAATAAGGGAGATAAAGAGTTGGACCACATATCCAGGAGATACATGTCAGGTTGTGTGGCTTAAGGTCGATTAACTACACTAGAGTCCTAGGACTATAGGTGGAGTGTCCTCCGTGTGTGTCTTTCTAAAGGGACCTAGTCCGTATTTACGCGAGTTTCGGAGAAAACCACGGAAAACTCAGAGCGGTTAGATCGAAAAACGCGTCCTGGGTTTAAAACCTGTATACGTGTCAGATAATAAAGTATTGTGAACCGCAATGTACTACAAAAGATCATTATTAAAAACCTCTAACTACTTTAGTAAATACTAGCATTAACTTTTACAATTTTATGTACTAATACATCTTAAAAAGACGCACATTTTTTTTTTTTTTTTTTTTTTTTTTTTTTTTTTTTGCGAAACAGAAAAAATAAAATTTTCGTCGTGTTTTTAACAGAGATCCCCTGATATTTTAGATAAACTTAACTTCTTTTCGTTTTGAGATTATAAGAGAGTTACAATCGGCAGCAAAATTATTCGAGCGGTAGCAATAATTCTTATCTAAAAATAGGTACATATAATACTACTGTGTTAAATAAATTCTTGGCGAGTCTTGTTCTTAGACTGACTAAGAACATGATTCGACAAGGATTTATTTAACAAAACAGTATTAAGTGTACTATTTTTTACATAGGAATTATTACTAGCACTCGAATAGTTTTGCTGCCAACTGTTCTTTAATTTTTATGTAGGCAATAACGTACTTTTAAAATTATTTAATTTAATTTGTATGGTTAACCCCGATATGAGCTTGCAAATTATCTCAAACTTTATTCAAGATTTTTAGCACTTGATTGAACTAGATATTTTATTGGACGCTACGTCGAAATAAGTGACTGTGCCACATTTAATTATAACCACACTCTAGGTACGTTCTGAGCATTTGAATGCCGTTCTCATATACTCAAGCAAAACTTTTATTTAATTTCCTTAAGTATTATTTCACCAAAAGAATAAGCAAATTCAATTAGTAATCATAAATCTTAAAAATAAAATTTATAAAATTGAGTTGTTTGCTATATGAATCAATTTTATAAATGATATATTTTTATTTCAGTTGACATTAGTTGTTCAGATTGACTTATAACTATTTATCTTTGCCCGATTTTTGAACGTTTCACCGATAACAAATTTTCTATTTTTAAGCTTTTAGCTGATATAAAATGTACCATGCGTTCAAACTTGCAAATGTACAATGGAAAACTATAGTATGCTGTGGCCATCTGAAAACTTTCTTCTGTATCATTCTATATAAAAGTGGTGCCATTCAGTAGTTAACATAGAAAAATTGATATTCAAAACAGCTTCTCATAAAGTTTTACATACGCGATTACAATGCGGTTTAATGCGATTTTAACAACAAATGCATAGGTATAGCAGTTAATAGTGCCATCTACTAGGAGATATATAGCGAAATTTATTCAGATTTTTTGTCTTATCACATCACATCTAGCTCACATCTCATGTTTGTTGCATCTATAAGCAGAAAAGCTCAGATATAGGGTTCTTGTAAGCGAATAGAACTGCATTGTAGCAACATCACCTGTCGGCCAATATGTACCCAAAGTAAATTATCATATTGTTTCTTGATGACTATCTGACATATTTAGTTTGGTGCAGTTATAGAAGCTGAGACACACCTTCCTATAAATGGAAGAAATTACAGCATAGCAGTGAAACTAATTGAGCGACGTATGACAAAATTTAGTCAGCACTAATTTCTCTCAGGATCCGACCTAGCATAAAATTTAATTAGACGCACAAATCGATACTCAGACATTTTGTAAAAATGGCCAAATCTTGTTCAAGGCATTTCAGAAGGTGTAAAATTCATCAACAAATAAAGGTAGGAAATCTTCTTGAATGAAATACACAGAAGAAAGAGAAAAAAGAAAATGTGGTAAAGATGAGAAACTTCGAAAAATTAAATCCAATCCAATCAAATTACATTAATTAATAAAATAAAGATATATTGATTAAAATTCCCTGAGAAAATTTATAGCATGTGGAATTTATAAATATGCAATTAAATGTTAATATTAAAATAGTTGAAATAACAGAAAATAACTTTCAAGTTTCATTTTAACATGCTCCCTTTTGTAATTTTTTCTCATAATAGGGAAATAATTAACTATATTAAAAAAAAAAAAAAATAGTATTAAAACATTATTAGAAATATTTACTGTAACTCGGATGAAAATTACGTTTTTATTTAGAAATTTCTCACTATACATTTAGCGATTTATAATGGCACTAAAATAATCACTGATCTGCATATTGACTTTTCTTAGTAAATTTTTATTAAAATATCTAAAATAGTAAAATACAAGACTAAGCTCAAAACCTTTTGTCCTTTTGTTATAAGGTATAATAAATTATATTTTTCTATTTTCAAGAGAGAAAATAAATTGTGATTTTAAAAATTTAACTATTTCAGTTAAAAGAAAAAATAGAATAAAATAAAATAAAAAATGAATGAAAGACCTTTTTTTTTCCTTAAGAGAAAGAGAGGGAAAAAAAAAAACACATGATATGTTTTTACATTTTCTTAAGTATTAGCTGCGTAATTTCTTTTAAAAGTGATATTTTTCTTTAACATATTTTTTCTACGTACATTTTTAAAAGCACGAATTATATTAAATTTAAGATAGTTAATTTTTTGCTAGTTACATAAAAAAAAAAAAAAAAATTATATGAATGATATGTTTCTTGATTCTGAATTGTAGCACTTGAAACCATATGTGAAAAGTTTATGCTATGACGGAAAAAAAAAAAAAAAGTTTTGTGACTAGAAAAACTATAACGTATATATATATATACATAAACATGTTTATAGAAATTAAAAAAAAAAAATAATTAAAAAAAAGTTGCATATAGACTGAAAAAAATTATGAATTATTAATTTGGAAAAATACGGTTATAAAAAAATATAAACAATTTTTTTGTAACAACTTTCAAAAGTTTTTCAGATGATGCTACAATTTAAAACATAAAACTGTAATTTTGTCTTCATTATGCAAGGCGGTATCTTGAAAGAGACATATTTTATAGTAATTTTAGAATCTGTTTTCCTATATAATAAACATCTATTTTCGTCAAAAGAATTTTATTCTTATTTTACGTCCTTAAAGGTCAATTGGATTTATTGGCGCAATTGAGGTAATTTCACTGAAATTTACAAATCGCTAAAAATACATAAATAAATAAAATAATTAAATTTCTGTGTTACACGATAGTATTTGTAAATTAAACAGTATAGAAACTTTAAATACATTTAATAAAAAATATATTTTATGTGCTTCATTGTTTCAAAAAATGTATGTACTACAATTGATCATAACTTAATAATACATTAAATCTTCTAAAGTATTTTTTTTTCTTCCACTTTTTAAATTCTCTAACTTCAAAATCCATAATCTGAAATTTTCAAAGATTTTCGCTAATAAATTTCTAAACCGTGAATCATTTTGGGAACGTTATTATCCAAATAATGTTTGTCTTCAGCTTAGCAGCACTTCAAGTGAATTTGTAGCAGTTCATAATGCGAATATGCTAATAAGCTGTCTTTAAAGAGACTTCCGCGCTCCCATCTCTTGCTTTTATTCTCCAGCTCTCCAGTCATTATTAGCGTGTTCGCACTCAAGCCCGTGCGCTATCAAAGATCTGAACAGCGTGTATTTTAAGGGGACGCTTCAGCATTGTATTAAAGATAATTTTTGAAAACTGGTTTAGAACTTGTAGAATATTTGGCAGAATATGGACAAAATATTAAGAGAAAGCTGGATGATTTAAAGCGGAATTGAAAATTATGTTTGAAGAATGGGTGTAAAGGTATTGTGTGGTGAATTAAGTTTTCGTAAAAGAAGAAAAGTGTATAATAAGTGAACAACCAAATTTATTTATATTGGACTTATGCATATATAGATTTATCATAAGAGCCAATTTATATATTATCTATACGATTAATTAATACTTTGCCAATGTTGCCAGAATACAGGAATTTTATACTCAATTTCAATAATTTTTAATTGTAATATTTATCATTGTTTGTTTATCTGATCCATTATATGTCAAAAATAATTTTTTTTTTTAATTAGTGATATTTTTTAAATAAAATGAGCTACACACTATATTTTTCCCAATGGATGCTATATTTAAAAAAATATATAATACCAAATTACGAAAAATAAAAGCTATAATAGTGAATAAAACATTTTATTCTTACTTAATTCCTTTATTGTACATAATAACCCTTTATAATTAATAAAAAGGGATACGTACATATTACAATTATAAAATCCCTTTATAATATCTCTTTAAAAAAAAAAAAGAGAATATTTTTGTTAGATTCAAGCATTTAAAAATTTACTGAATACGATTTAAAAGTTTTTCAAATCAATGTCGATCTTCCTATGTGTAATTCAATGGGCGTTGAAACTCGAAACATAATGCAAGAAATTTTGTCCAATTTTATGTGATATCTAACTAAACATTACTGTTAAATCCGCGATTGTAATGAAATGCTCGCCCTCTGGTGGACTAAGGTGAAATTATTACACCACTGATAGCTTTCACGCTGAAGCAATGATAGAACAACAAGAAAGAACAATAATAAATACACGTGGCTATTATAATTTACTAACAACTGCAGTTGAGAAAGCGCCATCTATCGATCATTACAAACGCGGATGGGGATGGTAAAATTTCGGTATATATCACCTATTGGATAGCTGTGATGTATCTTATTTTTCGGAATTTTGATATCTATAAAATAATACTACGCTAAATTGACGAATAGAGAAAAAGAGATAGAGAAAATATGCTGATTCAGTTTTGTTGTTCATCATCCAATATGTAGAATTTCTTTGCCGTAGTCGTTTATCTTAAAATTTATAGAATTGCATTAAATTTTATAGGACTAATATGAAATATTTTGTTCATTCAATAATATGTTTAACATTGGATCATTGTAAGTAGCTGTATATTTTTAATTGTATATAGAGTAATTTTCTCACATAGACCATGACGTATACAAATTCTTTTGAGTGTACTTATGAACAATCACAAACAAAGAATGCACTAATATGAGCATTAATAACTTTTTTTTTCTTGTAACAATCTAAATACATTAACAAGAATTAGAGATTCAATGCCCACATATGTAATGACGTAGAGCCAGTCAGCGGCCTCTACAAAAGAGGAAAATCTGAAATACCAACAACAAGTAGAAAGAAGCAATGGAGTCATCAGAATACCTGAAGAAAACTAAGTGTTCAGCTGAAAATGTTGGATGTAAAAAGAATATAATGTATTTTAATTAATTATATTACATTTTTTTTTTTTTAATTTAATCTAATCTAACATAACCTTAGTTTAATTCACGTATCTGGTGTTATACACAAATTCACCGTGAAAACCTTGATAACGAATTAAATAAAAATATATTTGCATTTTAGTTTGAGATTAATCCATTGTTAACTTTCTTTGTATATATCGCCAAGACATTTTATTATGCGATGCAGAATTTTTGTGCACGTGCTTATTAAGGTATGGCGTACATTTTATTCATTGAAATATTTTTGTGAGGAATCATATAAAAATTTTGTTTCTGTAATTCTTTAAATTGAGTCCCATGACATTTTTCATTGGGATTATAAAATTCTGTGCGTTTCTTTCACAATCATTTGTAATTTGTTATGGACGTCTAACATCAATATTCGTGGAATCAAAGTTGGAGACATTGTTTTTCGAATATTTATATATTTTTGATGATTAAGTTTAAATGTGTATTCCGTTGTGATGGGTGACTGCATGTGCTTTAATAGTAATGATATTTCGGTAAATATGAAACAAAATTGTCCAAAACTTCATATTTAATATAGTTAAAAAAAAAAAAATCTTGTCTAATTTTCGTCGTATGCATCTTGCAAACAAGTAGTATTTCTGAACTGTATTTTTTTACAAACTGCGTTAAAGCAATATCTTGAAATGTAGGGAGAGCACATTCTCTAAAATTAATACGATGTTTATCATAATGTAAAAAACATTCTAAATTTTGATTCAGTATTAGTTTCAAGCTGTTAATAGCAGATCATGAGAAGATGCAAAGGTTAGGGCTCAGATTCTATTTGTTAAAAATGAACTAAATTTACAGCTGATGCTCAGAATAAGCAGCAGAACACGATGATGGTGTTTTAAAGTAATAGTAAGATATAATAGAATGTTTTCTGAATTTTTGTTTCTCTGCACGCAACTTCTATACACTTTACATGATTTATTAGCATCGAAATGTCAATTTATAGCTTTAAAAGAAATTATTTCTGATTAAAATATATGAATTTTCCCTATTTTCCTCGAATTTCTAACAGTAATTCTTAATAGCAAAATTGTATACATAATATATACAGGGTGCTCCAAAAGTCCCCCCCCCCTCCTAACTCGAAATTTCGAGTCGAAATTTTGAAAGAACTCGAGTCGAAATTTTGAAAAATGGCGAAATATGTGTTCAATAAATTCGAGAGGGGCCTCTTTTGGGGAAAAAAGTTTGGTCCCGGGGGGGCTAGGGGCGCCGCTAGGGAGGGAAACTTTAAAATTTCAAACAGGAAGGTATATCTTGTGATAAATACCTGGAAACGTCTTTTCAAGACAATGAATTTGATATAAATAGTTTTACATAAATTGTTTTGCCCTACGATGATTATTAAAGGAGATACATGAGTTTTTAGACTTTTGAAATGTGCCTTTTATACTTATGTATCCCCTTTAACCCTTTCAGGGGCGGTGGCTAGAGGGTCTATCCACCTACTTTAGAAATTTTTCTCTAAGTGTGCAGTGGCTATTTTTTTTATCCACTTTTATGAAAAGTTAATGTGTACTTCTAAAATTGAAATAGAGATGGCAGAACTACAGTAACTTTAAGCAGGATGTGCCTGTGACTTTTTTAAATGGACAAGTTGCGGGAAAATTTTTTGAAGTTTCTTTTACATATTTTTATGAAAAATAATTTTTTATTCAAAAGTATTTGGTAGTGTAAATATACTGTAATGCACCTTTTAAATACAACAGATTTACATATTATCTTAGATCATTAATTTTAGTTTGATTTTTAGGAGCATTTTTTAGGTTTATAGACACAGTGGCTAGAACGCCTAGCCACCACCCACAAAAAAATCCCCACATGCTGAATTTTTTTCTTCATCAAATATGACTTGTAGGGGATGTTTACTTTATGATATATATATATTTAAAAGGAAATTCAATCATTTTTACTTAGTGCCCCTGAAAGGGTTAATAATCACTGCAAGACAAAACTATTTATACTAAATTCATTGTCTTGAAGAGACGTTTCCATGGATTATCACAAGACATACCTTCCCATTAGAAATTTTAAAGTTGCATTCCCTAGCGGCACTCCTACATTTTTGGGCATAGTATGTCTTGTGATACATCTCTGGAAACGTCTCTTCAAGACAATGAATTTGATATAAATAGTATAAGTAATAGTATAAATGCATAAGTATAAAATTCACATTTCAAAAGGCAGAAAACTCATGTGTCTCCCTTAATAATCATCGTAGGGCGAAACTATTTATGTCAAATTCATTGTCTTGAAGAGACGTTTCCAGGGATGTATCACAAGATATACCTCCCTATTTGAAATTTTAAAGTTGCCCTCCCTAGTCCCTCTCGAGTTCATTAAATACATGTTTCGCCATTTTTCAAAATTCGGACTTATTTTCGAATTAGGAGGGGGGGGGGAATTTGGAACATCCTGTATATATATATATATACAGTAGAACCTCGATTATCCGAACCTCGATTAACCGAAACTCTCCGTTAACCGAAGTCGGTTTCTTCTTCACTTTTTTTTTTCACTTTCTACTATCATCTAAAATTTTCTCTTAACAAACATGTATTTTTAAAGTTATTTTTTTTTCCATATTCCTTTTGTATGCAAGCCATCCTTTCCAAATTACGAGTGAAGATAAATATTTTAGATGATTATTGATGAATTCTCGATTATCCGAAAATTTCGATTATCCGAAGTAAGTTAGGTCCCAATTACTTCAGATAATCGAGGTTCTACTGTATATATATATATATTATATTTATTTATACGATGTTTCTTATGTGACCTAATTTATATATTTTTCTTACGTTTTTAACTGTAAAAATAAATATAATTTTAATACGTGATTTGTTACTAAAAATTAAATCTTTTATGTAAAATTTTAAATGTATTCTAAAAGGATAACAACATATTTTTCTGAAGATTTAAACATTTTATACTAAAAAGACCAAAACGTTATTCAAGAGCACTTCAGAAAAACTACCAAAATATCTTTTTCTTCAATACTCCGTATAACACTGTTGAGGGGGGAAAATGGAAAAGAAAAGAAAGAGCATTCTAAATAAATTTTAGGTAAAACTGAAAAAAAAAAGAAAAAAGTCTTATGCTTGAAAGAGTATTCCTTTTTTTTTTTTTTTTTTTTTTTCTTATATATATATATATGCAGATTTATAATGTTTTACAGTTTATATTTTTACACTTACAAAAAAAAAAAAAAAAAAAAAAAAAAAAAAGAAATATGCAATAGGTAAAACATTTTCAATTAAGTCACATTTGCTATTTTAAAAATATTCTGGGAAAAATATTTTGTAGTTGAACTTCTTGCGGTTTGAAACATTTATTTAAACATTTATATATATGTGTGTGTGTGTGTGTGTGTGTGTGTGTTTATATGAATCTTGGAATGCAGTTTAAAATTTTAAATAATTGAGTAGTTAATAAAACTAGTTGGCATAGGTGGACTTTGCTCAGTTTCCCTTCATATGTATGTTCTCATAAATTTCTAGTGCAAGACATATTATATTCATGTTAAGAGAAATGAATTTGATTAAACGCTTGACACAGTGACAGAATGAAATCCTCGACTAATAGGCTATCCACCGTTCACTTCGATATATTTATCTTATTATAATCTATAAATTTATTTTATTGGGGTCAATTTCGTAGTTTAGTTTGCATGCTAATGTTTCCAATACAACAATTCCCAAAATGCATATTTATATGGAATATCGCGCAATTTTGCTACGTTGCTCTTAAATTTCAAATAACTTACGAAAATTTCCTATTAGAATATTTTAATCAATGATATTCAAACAAGTATCATAAATGTTATTTTGAAGTTGTTTGACATATTTATGATCCTCAAAATGAACATTTATGCTCAATTTTGCCCTATTCCTCCATGTTAAGTAAATCGTAAATTCCAAATAACTTACGAATTTTTTAAATAAAAGAATTCATAGTGTGGGATACTCATGCCAGTATCCCAAATGATATTTCAAAAATATTCTGATATCTTTACGATGAAATTATCCCTCAAAATGGACGTTTATGCGAAATTTTGCCCTATTCTGTCATATTAAGAAATTTGTAAATTTCGAATAATTTGCGAAGTTTTCAAACTAGCATGTTTATAGTTAATTATGTTCATCCTGACATCAGAACTGATATTTAAAAGCTGTTCTTATTTCTTTACGATAAAAAATTTATTTTCATGCACGTTTAAGTGAAATTTTGCCCTATTCTCCCATGTTAAGAAAATACTAAAATTTCGAATAACTTCTGAAGTTTTAATTAGAATGTTGCAAATAAATAGTTGTCTTGTCAATGTCATAAATAATATTTTAAAACTGGTCTGACCTCTCTGCGATCATTTGTTCGTGAGATATCGTGTACACAGACTAACGGACTAACAAATTAACAAACTAACAGACACCCTACAGACAGACACCATTCTTGTTTTGACATTTTCGGATTCCTCACACTTCAAAACGTGTAAAAAAGTAAAAAAACCGAGGTAAAAAATTTCACGATTACCGAAGTTCCCCATGCTTATATAGCATGATAGGAACTAAAAAAAAAAAAAAAAAAAAAAAAAAAAAAAAACATACATACATACATATATGTATATATATATATATATTCATTTCAACAAAACAATTTTATAATTCAAAAATTTACGTCATTTTTTGTTTCATAATTCTTGTTTTCTGTTTGAACATCATAGTAGCTTTTATTTAGAGAATCCCATCAAAGGGAATTTGTCAGAGAATCCCTAGAAATTACTTTCTAAAATATAGAGATTGCAGAGATTCTAGCCATATATGATGAGTATTTTTATATATAATTCAAATATGATCCAAGGTTTCAGTTTTTTTTTCTCCGGTTATTACTGAGGTTATGCAGGGGTCGCAGAATTACTTTTTTTTTTCAGTTCATTTTATTATCTTGTTACACTGTAAAATAATCCCGTTACATTACAAAAAATTCCTGGCAGCAAAGTTGCCATAAATATCCGTATGCTGTGCGAAAAGTATAGTAAAAATTTTTTGTAACAGAATAATATAGAGAATATTCGTATCGTACACAACAATTTTTTCCATAGTGCATACTGGTAGATGGTATATGCCGGATTCAATCCAAGATCGTGCTCGTCGATCTAGCCTTCACTGGTATTCCCCTTAGAAAACTCCCCAAAGAAGACACACCACGCAGGGCTAGGAACAATGTGCAGTCAGTTGGCCTTAACTTTATTTCCATCATCACCATAGTGCACACCCTAAAAATCCTTGCATTAAATAGAAGTCTTCAGTTCTTTTATCCAGTGTCACAACAGAGTCCAGAACACCACACTGTAGGCAACAATGCTCAGCCAAGCAAGCACAATTTGTTCTGCTACATAGTACTTTTCAATCCCTGTTTGACACCAATTTTCTGTATGGTAAAAAATTAAAAGAAAGGAAGAAAGTGACCATTAGATGAAATCTGTAACAATGATTACAGATTTTATCTGTTTACAGAAAAAAAAAATGTTTCTTTTAACAAACTGAGATGTGATTTTAAACTAAATTTCTGTTATGTTTTACACATAAGTTTTATGTAGAAAATTTTCCTATTTTTAAAGAAATTTTCTATTTTTCGACAGATTCCTTTATTTTATTTTTATTTTATTTATTTATTTATTATTTATTTTTTACAGTGTTCTACTATTTTCAGACAGTATTTCTTTAATATACTGATGTATAATTAAATCCATTTTAAAAATTTTTAGTTCCAGTTGTATGATGTAACAGAGAACAGTTGCTTTAGGAACTGTAGAGATAGAAAAGAAAAGAAAGAGAAATATTTCTTTTTCATAACTCGAACAGGAAAGATCTTAAGAGCAAGTAGATGAGGAAATGAAGGAATAATATAAATAAAATGAAAAATAAATTATGAAAGAATATAAAATATCTTCAAAAAAATTAAAATTTTCAACCAGCATTTGAATATTTGATAACCATAAGTTCGAATATTGGTATAAATCACATGCAATAATGTTAAAAGATGAAATTTTGCAAAATGTTTCAAAATATATTCTGAGAAAGGAGATAAATAAAAAAGTGCAACAGATAATTATACTTCATTAAATTAGATATATCTAAATTAATTATAAGGAAATAGTTTAAGTTTTGAACAACTAAGAAACCATTAAAAAATTTTAACTAATAAAACAGAAATATAATCTGAAACATTATTATAACGAACTAAAATACACAACAATGGTATATATGAAAAATAATACATTTTAATATTTTATTTACTATTTTAGATAGTCATTTATTTTACATGCTGATGTTATAAAATTTGTATTTAATATTTGTACTAGATGTATTTAATTTCATAATTTTAAAATTAACTAAAAAAAAAATATATATTGTTAAAAAATAACTTATAAAATATAATAAAGTTATCGCATTTTCTTTTTTTATATGTATACATGAATAATAAAAATATCAAGAAAATTATTGCATTCTCCCTCCACCCCCCCCCCCCACACACACACACATACACATTGAATGATCTTTCAAAATTTTGAAGGGTTCCCGAAATCGTAATATGCTTAATGCCTAAATGAATTATTTAATTTAATGTGAGGAATATTTGAAAGAAATTTTTTAATGTAATTATGAAACAAAAACTAATCCTAACTGAATATTTTTAAACTTATTTTTTGAATCTGTTATATAAAAAAAGTATTATAAAAAATATTTTTATTTAAAAATTTAATATAAAATTGTTTTTTCGAAATATTAAAAAAGATATGTTTGATAAATATTTAAAATTTTTATAGAAAATATTCACAATTTCTTCAAATATAGATTCCCTTTTGAGATTTTTCTCTGAAATTTTTTACAATTTAATATTAGTTTCTGAAAGCTTTTACTTTACATTAAAAATGCATTTAAGAATGGTTGAAATTGAATCTTTATGTTCATGATCTCAGATTTTGATTTACATGAGCAAAATATGTGCATTTGGATAAGGTAAATAGTGAGCTAGGAAATTTATATAAATAATTAATTTTCAAGAATTTGCTTGATGTTACGTTGTGGTTGTTGTAAACGTTTTTATTTTATGTATGTGGCCATAAAACTGCGCTTTAAACGCAGTAGTTGGTACAAAAAAGAAGCAAATTATAAAATCACAATAATATAAACAAAGTTTTTTTTTCCTTAATAATAATAATAATAATAATAATAATAATAATAACTGGTGTGTCACTCACACGACTTTCTCTTACCCTGAAATTTTATACTATAAATACAGTTTGGAGAATAAGGGTTAAGATAACGTGTACCGTTATGTAAACCTATGTTAAAACAATTCAAATTAGATTTTGAAACAGCTTTACTTGACAAATAATTCTATGTGAGCGGAGCTACCACCCCCCACAACCCCCGTTTCATTATTGTACCTAAATTTATATAGAATTCAAATCTGTTAATAAATTCAAAAGTTCATTTAAAATTATTCAGACAACTTTCGCTTGCAACATTCCTTGAAACTTATCAATCTTGAACAATTGTTTTTTAGTAAAAAGCGTATTACGACTTCAAAGTACAACATTTGGATCGACTAAAATTATTTGTTTTCAATTTACTCTAACAGACACAGCCAAAGATCAAACGTTAAAATCTTGACTTCGATATTCAGGAAGCCTCAAAACGTGTAAATTTACAAAACACAAGCGATGAATATTTAGTGTATAAAAATACATTATTTACCATATAGCTACGAGGAATTAATTCAATTCCTGAGCAGCTTTCCTGCACATGGTAAAATATTATAGTAAAGCACTTCCACTACCAATAAAAAATGGTAGTGGAAGTGAATGGTAGTGGATGGTAAATTATGGATGAAACATTGGCAGCCCTGTATATCTTCTGAAAATTATGTGCACATCATATGGTGCACATAAATATAAACCTATATAAATAACACATGGCACAACCTGAAGTCAGTGGCCTATCCAGAACTTGACTTTTGGGGGGGGGGGGCTAAGATTTTTCAAAGTGTTATTCTAGACCAATAAAAAATTTACAATTGAAATATTCAATAGTGAATGTCAGTGTTTTTTTTGGGGGGGGGCCTTCAGCCCCCCTAGCCCCCCCCCCTAAATCCGCCACTGCCTGAAGTACATTTTCATCAATTTTCAAGTATTGTAGCACTATAATCTAGATCTTTTATGTAGCCCTGTAAACGAACAGTGAATGATTTCTATACCATATTCTACATGAAACATGTGTTTATGCATATAAAAAGTATATATTTGTTTTATTTGGTTTAACGCAGTCTATAGATGTTAAACTCTACTTACCTGCAATTTCCCCCATACGCGTAATGTATCTGAATTCTCTTGGGTGTCCGTGTACACGAACCCTTTGCTTGATTTCAACGAAAAGTTTAGTGTAGCATCCCCATAGCATTCAAATTCAGAATACCAAGTTTGGACTTTCTACCTTAAATTGTTTTTGAGATATGTTGATAACAGACAGACACGCATGCAGACTAATCACTAAAAGCATGATTTTTGGATTCAGGGGACTTTAAAACGTGCAAACAGAACAAAAACTCGTTTTCTAATATTTGACCAAAAAAACAATACTTTTTCTACCTCATGGGCCCTGTGGCAGAAATTTATTATGCTTTCTGCGACAAGCTTCATCAACACCAAAATCTTTCTGCAGGAATTGTTTGTGAAGTTAACATTTACGAATTCAAAATAAATTATTTTTAAATAGCAAATAATATTCAGTATATCCAATGTATTTAAATTTTAACTAGGCACATCTGCACTATCGCAAGAAAATGCACTTTTTTTTTTTTTTCTTTCTTTCTTTCTTCCTTTTTTTTCTTTTAAAGAAAGGTGAAAATAAAGCTATTGATCTTAATTGCTTCAGATTTTTTGTTCACATTAATATACAATATTGTTTATAAAATATTCAATGAATTCAAACCATAAAATGCAGTAACTCATCAAAAATAATCTGCAAATTTTTTTAAGGCATTTAAATCATGAAATGTCTAAATTAAACAAATGTTACAAATACTTTTAAAATTTCATTACTTTTTTTTTATATTAAATATATATATTTAAATACACAAATGCACGTATTTCATAAGGTGCAAACCAAACAACATAAAATATAATACAGAACTCAAAATTAAAATACAACAAATTAAAAGTAAAAATTATATAGAATACTGAATATTGTAATGAAATGTAAATAATTTACAACATTTATAGTTTTTGAGATTATTAGAAAGATGCACGATAACATTCTAATACACAAGATTCATTTTTTGTATTATATACAAATAGCATAAAGAAATAAAGATGTGTATTTGAAATCTAAAAAATGTGATTTGACATTAAAGAATTCAGAATGTATAATTATACCATCATTTAAATACATAAAGTAAAACAGAATACAAGATCTAAGTAACACAATTATAGACAAAGCATAGTCGAAATATTTTCATAAAGATTGAGGCAAGTGAAATATTTAATTTTTAAGGAAATATTGAAATCTGAAATGTAACAGATTTCATGGATAAAATCTATAGTAGAAAATAATGATTACAGATGAAGGAAAGAAATAGAAATCAATTAAAAGTAAAATTCGATATTGGTATCTATACAAATAAGTAAATAAAAATAAATAAATAAAAGCATTTGCTGTTTAATTAGTATTTATTCAATACAACTACTAATAGACAAAATTCTTTTTGCTTACAATATATATATATATATATATTCAACAAAACCTTTGGTTTGATTTTTATTCAAAATAACTATTTAATATTTGCAATATATCAATTAAAAAAATAAACATTTTTTTTTTAATTCAAATGTTTAAAAAATGAAATGAACAAGTTGTAGAAACTAATGATAAGAGTATTTTTGTAAAATAAGTTAATAATTTTTTTAACGTCTTTATATGCTTAAACAACAAAATTTAAAGCTAAGAATTTTAATCGCAATTAAAATAAGTAATGATTAGTAAAGAAAAAAATTAGAAAAGTTACCAATTTTATAACTTAAGATACCCATTAATATTTATTGCTAAGATCTTTTACTACATATGAAATGCTAAATATCAATAAAGTATTTTTAAGATTAATTTCTTAAATTTCTGTTTTTTGAAGCAAGGTTTGAAGCTTCATTTTTTATTTTGCGTATAACTACAGACGTTACAAATTTCCCTATAGTCTTATTTCTGTATATATTCGTGAAATGTATTGCTTAGTTTGAACCAAACATTAAAATTAATGCAGCTTTAAAAAAATTACGTGTATTTACTACCACGTACGTATGCACGCTTCGCATACATTAAAGAAAAAAAAAAAATCACTAGATGCAACTATGAGATAATTTATCGTGCGTAAATCAGAAAATGTATGAAAATCGGTACAGCAGCAATCGCGCACTTTAAAAAAATAAATAAATAAATCACTGGTTTCAGCTATTTTGTTATGCATGAATCTGAATATGAAATTCGGAAAATGGTCGTAAAGCCACATTCTTTCGAAAAAACATCTTTCTGCAATACAAGAAATACACACGACACGAGCGGCAGGCGTGGCGCGAAAACAAAGTTTGTGAAGAGGTTACCAGTGAAAAGTGTCGATACACCGAATCATATCACCGCATCACGAATCGCTAATGCATGTCGTATCAAAGCTAACCTAAGTGAGTTGCATCCGCTTTATCTCCTCTCTTTATCCAGGATTGAAGAGATCGTATCTGCAGAAATGAAAATTTGTTCTGCAGAACAGTTTATAAACTATTCTTTGAGTTTCTTTCTCTCTCTTCCCAAATTTCTCTCTCTCTCTCTCTCTCTTTTTTTTTTTTTTTTTTTTTTTTTTTAACATAATGGCAAAATTTATTTGACTTAAGTAAAATCTTTCTGCAAGAATATTTCCGTTTCTGCGACATTGTCGCCGTGTCGCCGTGTTTCTGCCACGGGGCTCATGGGTAAGATAAAAAAAAAAAAATGTTTTCAGTTACCCGGCATTATAAAAATAATTTTTAGGAGCTCTATATTTTTATTTAAAGTATGTTGTGAAGTTAAAGCTATTTTGATAATTTTCTTGTACATGTTTAGTTTAATAAAATATTCTAAATATTTACACTAAATATATATAAAAAAAATGTATTGGACTAATTTTGGATAAACCCATGTATTATGTATATATCGTATATCGATCATTTATTTATTTATTTATTTATTTATTAAAAATAAATAAATAAATAAATAATGTCATAGTACCTAAAAAATGTATCGAAATGTCACACGCATTTTTATGACATGTTCAATATGCATCAGTGTACAGCACAGTAAAAAAAAAAAAAAAAAAAAAATAGATAATGCAATCTCAAATACACTTAGAACAATTTCCAGTTTCTCTTAGCATATACAAATTTGTTTGTGTAACTATAAAAACAAATGATGGTATTTTCATACTATATTCAATATGAAACATGCTCTTGTATATGTTAAAAATAATAATAATAACAATAATAATAATAATAATTTTATTATATGTAAAGCAGTATAAATGGATTGAGAAAATTTAGACATAGACTCTAATATATTTATTTTTATTTATTTTTTTCTGTATAGCTGTGTGTACGGATAGTAAAACTTTCAAGTAATATCTCCATATGTTACAGATATACGGATTGCCGAATTTAGACTTCTTGCTGATGTCTGTTTTTGAGTTAAGCTGATAACATAAGGACAATACATACACATACTCAGGCACATAGAACAACCGCTAAAAATCTGATTTTTGAATTTAAGGGACCTAAAATCTTATACGTTTGTTACGATTTCCAGGTGTTCAAAATAAGATAAAATAAAACAAAATAAAATAAATCTATATTAATAAAATCTGACTTTATTTTTAAATTTCTCAGAATTAAAAAAAAAAAAAGTGATATTTTTACTTTTCACACGTCCTGAAAGCCAAAATTGTCTGTGCGTATGTGTGTCGTTGTGTTTGTATGTCAGTAAAGGTATTTTTGCCCGGGTATCATATGAAAACAGTTGGGTGGTAATCAACGACGCTTGGCAGGAATTTAAGTTTGTATCCAGTTTAAAATTATGCATGTCGAACATTTCAAAATTTTGATTACATTTAAACATATGGGGAAAAAAGCGCCTGCGCATACGCTTTCGTCATAAGGCTTTCGTCAGTAAAACACTTTGAATAAAAATAAAAAATAAAAAAGGGAAATTGCGTTATCTTTACGATTTAGACCTCGGAGAACCCAAAATTTAATTCAGAATATTTTCTCTGTGTGCATGGGAGAAGTGGAGGTACATAAAACTTTTTTTTATTCTACTGGGTATGACGTGAATACGGCTGAACGGAATTCAATGACACTTGGCTGAGGTTTAGGCCTCTACCCGATTTAAAATTATATCCAGCGAACATTTCAAAATTTTAATTAGATTTAGAAATATGAGTAAAAAAGCTTCTATAATCATTTAAAAATTATATCTAGGATACGTTAAAATGACTATATTTGATAAAAAAAAAACTCGACTTTTTATTTGTTGTTGTTTTGTTTTTGATGTAAACTCTCTGTTCTTTAACGCAAATGATATCTTTCCTTATTTTTTATGTTGTTTTTAAAATTTATATTTCTATTTAAAAATTAGATTGTTTTGTATATAAAACATATTTTATTGCAAGCAATGGTGATTAGATGTTCTATAACAAGCTATAAAGAAAGTTATGTCAAAGGAGGAACTATTGCAATTCACGGGTAAGATTTTTTATTATTATTATTATATTGTACTTTTTAAATAATTATTTTAGTAAAAGGCTTATAACTGCTATATTTAATTCTTTAAATTTAAGAAAAAGAAAAAAAAAAAAAAATAGAACTGAAAAGCTGAAAATGTATGGTTTTCCACAAATTTTGCTTACTTTATCTTTTAATAATAAAAATAATATTACTTAAAACAAGTAATCGCCATAGCATGATAATTGTTAAAAATAATAACCTTTTCCCTGCAATCTGTTGACTCATATTTGCCTCACTTTCTTATATTCCCTAAATAAAGCAATGCTTCGTTCACTGTAATAATAGGTCTATTGACAAAAGTCAATATCTTATTATACATTAGTTTTTACATTCAAAATAAAACATTTTAATACTTTATCTGATTTTAAAGTAAATTTAAAGAATAAATAATAATATAAAGTAATATTAATTTATCATTAAGATCTGTGTTCCTTTACTTGACTTGGGTAAAACTTTAGTACAACACCTTCTTTCTGACATTTCAGATTTTGACCCATTTTGGCGATGAATTAAAATGAATGACTTTCGCAGTAACGTTAGATACGACCTTGGCGAGAAACGGCCGAGCTACTTCAATGCCAAATTTGAAATTTCGCCGAATGCGACTAACAAAGCTGTTCCAAAATATAATTACTTAATGACGCATGTATACATTAAGCAGTTCGCTGTTATCGATAGCGGATTCAAATATCGCTATATTTGACGAAAATTCAATTCATAATATATTTTCTATACAATACTGTTGAATGTTGAAGGATGGATGGATGGTTGGGTTTTACGTCGCACTAGTGCTGCGCAGTTGGGCAATTGGCGATAGTCTGGGACACACCCCTAGAGGTGGTCCGGGGACATGCCATCACAATTTTGATCCTCTACGGAAAGGATGGCTCTCCCGCTTCAGTGACCCCCAGAGGTATAATTTTTGATGGGAACATGGAGGACATTGCAGCCACGACAGATTTTACGTGCACCAACCACCATTAGTGCATCCGACGGTCTTTGGCCGGCTCGAGTACCGAACCCGCTATCTTCCAGTTACGAGGCCGGCACTCTACCGACTGGGCTACCGTGGCCCTGAATGTTGAAGAAAAAGCACAGCGTTAGTATAAAACCTTCTTGACGACTTTTTATTTAATAGCTATTGTAGCCCTTTTTTATGGCGTAAATGGCAATAGGAATTATGTTTTTTGGGCGTGGAGAAAATTTATGTTCAAATCAGTGTAAAACAATTATGCAAATTAAAATTTGTATATATATACATATATATTGAGAACTTTTTAAACATTGCAAAAAAATGAAACCAAGTATCACCTGAAGAACTAGATAAAGCATGATTAAGGATTTCTGAAAAATTAAGCATCCTTTGATGAAAACATACAACATTAATACTTTTTCAAGGGCTTAAATTGAATGTTGCATGGAAATTTGGTGTTATTTCTGTCATGCTATATGGTAAATATTTACATTATGCTAAGCCAAATAACATCCAAAGAACGTGTAAAGAATTTTAAACTCAATAAGAAAAAAGAAAAAACAGAGGACAAACATACTTTTAAAAGAGAAAATCACCTACTTAAAAAATAAAAATATATTTATTTTGCAAAATTACATAAAAACTTCCATAATAGTTTTCAACGAGCTTATCGATTTCAGTTTGTCCAAATTTGCTTAATTCCTGTTCAATTTTCTTAATGAAATTGAATGAAGTTCAAAATATTCATATATTAATTTTTTTCCCGAGAAGCTTTAGATAAAATTTTAAGATATTGGATATGTAAATTTTAGCAATTAAAACTATTCCCCCCCAAATGTAATATCTTGATTATAATTATTTTTTTTAATTAAATATTTCTGTGGTAAAGATAATAAGAAATAATCTAAAAGAATGATTATATTTTTCTTACTTAACTACATAGTTTTAGTTTCTCCTTTTTCATTTTTTTTTCTTTATCAAAGGGACTCTGGTTGGTAAATAAATTCTAATATTAATATATATTTATATATTTATATATAGTTATCACATTGTCACTTTATCTTCAAAAACAGTAATATAATGTATATATAACTTATGTGTAACTATTATTAAGCATCAATATTGCTTATTACTTTTAATTACCAGGAATAATTAATACTAAATAAGGTAAAAACATCTTCGTTGTCTCGAAACGATTCTTATGTTAAATAGAAATGTATAAGATTGTATTTATAATTTATTTCTCTTGTATATAAAACATATACTAGTTTCTAATCATTAAAATTCTCCATTGAAATATGCGAATAATTTTCCATCATAACATAATCTATATTTTAAAAAATTAAGTCTGATTTTTGAATTTAAATTTTGTATAGTATTGCATTTCTATCAAATTCATTATTAGGCAGACATTTTATAAAATAATTCAAGTGTTATTGATGCAAATCATTATACTAAAATGAAAATATACACACACTACAATAACGTATTTATCCGGTTCTTTAATATTCGCTTTTTGTTAAATTTTATAAAGATATTTTGGTGAATTCCGAAACTTTATTCGCTCCTATTTAACAGTATAGAATCTACACATTAATTTATGACACACCATAATTTATTTTCATAATAACTTTCGTTAATTAATTTTCGTTAGAGCGACTTAGCATAATTCTTCTTAGTTTTTTTTTTCTTTTCTGTGTTTATATGTTACTGTTTAAAATCGAACACTAGCGAGCATTCCTTATTGCCTGTCATAAGTTTAAAATCCCCTGCATCATCCCTTGGAGCCGCATTTGAATATGCAAATATCCTGCTCGCATCTTTCCTGGAAATTAAGTCACCATGAATTGCATAGTAGGAGAATGAGGTGTTGCTATGGTGCTTCCAAGCCAGTTTTATGAATTTTAGTGAATTCCACCCCAACATTAGAAGAAGCGAGAGAGGAAAGAGGGGAATACCAGGAAAAAAAAAAAAAAATGAATAAGCCCACTCTATGAATATAAGTAAACAAAATATTAACTTTTATAAATCATGGAATGAAACGCATAAAAATTCGATATTGAAAGATTACTTTTTTTAGAGGGAATATTTTCAGTTCTTATTACACATTGAATAACATTAGTGAAATGTTTTATTCCTATGAATATTATTCATGAACATCGATTGCAGTTCTTATATATCGGCGTTGGATGTGCATAAGAACTGAAAGTGAACTTTTTTTTTTTTCTGTCATATCTAGTAAATAATACACCCTTTATATATTAGACATGATGGAATTCGATATTGAAAGATTGTATTTAATTAAAAAAAAAAAAAAAAAAAAGTTGGGGGAGGGGAGATCAACATTCATTATACAAAAATGCTTCATTTTATGAACATTATTATTATTATTATTACTTGATCTTTATAAATTCAAATAATGTAGTATATATACGTACATACATACATATATATATATATATATATATATATATTGTTGCGTACTCAGGGTTCGTGAGTTGTCTGTGAAGGAAAGACAAATCTTACAGAGGCTTTAAAGTTTGTTAACAGAAGATTACAGAAGGTTACAGGTCAGTCAAATAAGTGTATCAACTTCAGCTTTACAAAAAAACACAGTTTAAATAACAGCTGACAACATAAAACTCACAGCATAAAATGTACTATAGCATTAACGTACAGCAACAATAGGCTGTAATATCGATAAATAATCGATAGCAAAGGCTTTGTCAAGCAGAGCTCTTCACATGAAGCTGCTTGCCGTGAAAATTGAACTGAATGGTCGGATGGGGATTCCTTTTATAACCTCCTATAAATCTAGAATTTTCCAGTAACTTCTGAAATAATCGAGTTAGACCTTAGATAATCAAAATATCGATAATAAGGATTTTCTCCCCAAAGTCGACAAAAAAGTCGCCAAGAAGCGATAAAATCGCTAAAATTGTCGTCAAGACTATTACTTGCACTGGTGAAGATTTTCAACGGGTTTTTATAGGAAAATAAGCTATTTTAATGCCAAAACATGTTGTAGAACATTAACATTTTGTAACCTGACTACCTCTCTTTGAATGAAATAATAATTATTATTTACAAATTCGTAACAATATATACATATATATATATATATATAACATGAAACTGTTTAAAAAAAAAAACACTTGTTAAAAAAAAAAAAAAAAACTTTATATATTTATTTAATTATTACAACTATTTATTGTTTTATTTATTTATTTACTCTTGTCCTGTCTAGTGCTGGGCGATGTTGACATTTCTTAAATCGATATATCGTTCGTCTAAAATACCGATATAAGGATATATCGATTTAATGCAGCGTTACCAACTATAGGGTATAATCCCTACACGTAAGGATTTTTAGGAGTTTTCTTCAGGATGTAGAGACGGTTTATAGTTAGTTGGCTGTGTTTAATCTCGCAGTAGTACTGCGCTACACTGTTAAAAATTTGGTGTCAGTTTGAACCAAAACTTGTTACTGAAGTAGCTGTAACCGCCTGATGGTTTAACGCTTTACCATGATTTAGTAATTTTAGATTAACCAAATATTGGCATTCTGAAAAAAAAAAAAAAAAAAAAAAAAAATCAAAATTCGACCGAATCAAGGGATTGAACTGAAGACTTTCTTGTCTCATGTCAAACAATCTGACACTGTGCCACGCTTTCTTGCCCACTTATTATGTTTCAATGATAAAAGGCAATTTTCCAGGGTCTTCTCTTGTCCCATAAGTGACCTGTTGCTCAAATTTGCCGTTTAGCCTATGTTTTCAA
>OZ005655.1:19376685-19429685 GCA_963930645.1 Salticus scenicus
CCACTCTTTTAATTTAATCTTGATTTGGTTTCAACAGTAATTTTACTGATTCATACCCTTGTGAGTAGATGTATGGTAGTTCCTATTTTGGTGCAACTTAAATTCAATCGCAGGAAGTAGAAAACTTAATAAAATCTTTTTGTAAAAAAAATAGAACCGACTCCAAATAGCAACTACTATTAAAAAAAAAAAAAAATTATGAAATGAAACTAAATTGCGCCTAAAAGTATAAAATAATTTCCTTCGCCAAACAACCTATAACATTACAATTAATCATAACTTTTGAAGTCGGCGCAAAATTAAATAAAATTTAATTAGTTTTTAAAGGTTTGTTTTTAGGTCGGTAGATACAAATGTTGTTGTCTCGAATGATTCATTATTATGTTTCCTTTATTATTTTATCACTGTATACAATTGGTCCATTGGCAGCATCTACACAGAACAGTGAACATTCTTCACAATGCGGTATTTATGTTTCTACGAAGTTAGAGTTTCCTTTGCAAATTTGATATAACTTTGATAACTATAATCCTTGGTGGCTTTTGGATTTGGCGCTCAAAACGTATTGCAAAAATATACACGCAAGATGTATATTTTCATAATATATTTTGTACGAAGTATTGTTTCATATTCTTGATTACTCTCTTAATATACCTTATCAAATTAATCATGATATCCCAAAGAAATTAAATATGTTTGCCAGATAATTTTGCGATTTTTCTTTCACCAAGGACGTCAGATACTAGCATCTTCGCCAACTTTTGCTGCTTACGAAATCTTATTTGTTTTCTTGAATCAAAGTAGTTTTCAGCTGCGTTTTGTAGGTGACAATGTGAGATGTGTATTTTGAATAGGAATTGATATTTGTATTGAATAAAAGTATCAATTTTTATTTAATTTTGCGCCGACTTCAAAAGTTATGATTAATTGTAGTGTTATAGGTTGTTTGTCGAAGGAAATTATTTTATACTTTTAGGCGCAATTTAGTTTCATTTCATAATTTTTTTTTTTTTTTTTATAGTAGTTGCTATTTGGAGTCGGTTCTATTTTTTTTACAAAAAGATTTTATTTTTCTCTTTTCAGTGAAAACCTATTCATATACCAGAACATCAAAAGATGTTCGACGGCAATTTCACAAATCACAACTTCCAAGAAAAGTGATATAACTCAAAAAATGGCTTATGTCACTGAAAAATACATGAAATGCACCCAATGTGAACAAAAAACAAACATCTCTATCTAGAAAGTTATCCAGTCGAGAGACAGTTATGCCAGTTTTATTCTGGTCAAGTTATTTTTAAATTGATTTTTCTCAAATACTGCATCTCAAATGCTCAAGTTGTGTCATTTTTCTTGCCTTTATCGGATATGAGCAAAAAACTATCTATTGAATGAACATACGTTAAGTTAAAAAATCTTTAGAAATGTAAAGAACGGATACGCTGTATTCGTAACCAAAAATTCTGTTAGGCATATATATTGAACTTTACAGTAAATACTTGTCACTAGCTGCGCTGAAAATTGCGGAGCGTAAAGTTCAAATAAAGAGCAAAATATGCATTGCAGCTGACGGACAGAAGTTTCAACATCGATACTTACATACTGCTTTTACCAGTGTAGCTGCATGCGTTCAGCAGTTTTTGATATAGGAGCGCTGATTCCGCTGTTTTTCACCAGATGGCGTTTTATTTTCTTTAGACTGTAAAGATATTACAATGGGACCAACTTCAGACCAAGATTTTTACAACAAAACAAAAAGTATCAAGTAACCGTATTTTGAACTATATAACGTATGTCTCACCAGCTACGCTACAATGTGTGCAATGTAGCTCAACTGTGCATTGTGTAAGAAATTGTGAACAAACAAATGCACGTTTTTAGCATTGTATTTTTAGCATCGATGGCTAAACTATCTTTTCGTACTAAATCGATGATGCCCTGCAATTTCATAATTCACTTTTTTTCCCCTGTCTTGAACCGTTTCCGAGATAGGAACGCTAGCATGAATGTCTAAACTATCTTTTTGTACTAAATCGATGATACTTTTCAACTTTGTAATTCAATTTTTTCTCTAGAACCGATTTCTAGATAGTAACACTAACTCCGCTATTTTCCACCAGGTGGTGCTGCAAGCGGTTTAACCTTGTACTGCATGACCACTTTGCTGTACTTACATACCATTTTTAACACTATAGATGCAGCCGTTTAACAGTTAAAAGAGTTGGGACTGATTTTTTGGGGCACCCTGTATTTTCTTTATATTGTAAAGATATTACAATGGGACCTATTGCAGACCAAGACCTTTTCAACAAAACAAAAAGTGTGAAAATCGGAGCATCCGTTCAGAAGTTATGAGCTAACAAACATAAAAAAAACATATTGTTTGAATTGAGAACCTTCCTTCTTTTTTGAAGTCGGTTAAAAATGAGGTTCAACCATGTTATGGTATTGCTTATAACTTTCCTCCATATATAGTCGTCAGCAAAATTATTCGAGCTCTAGCAATAATTCCTATATAAAAAAGGTACACTTAATAATGCTCTGTAAAATAAATTCTTGTCGAGTCATGATCTTAGTCCGTCTAAGAACATGATTCGACAAGGACTAATTTAGCAAAAAGTATTAAGTCTATTTTTTATTTATTTATTTATTTATTACATTGGTATTATTGCTATCGCTCGAATAATTTTGCTGCCGACTATAGTGAATCAAGTTTGAACTGAAATTTTTAACAGTGTATGGCGAACTGGTGACGGTCTGAGACGCACTCCTAAGAATGGTATGGATACATGCCATCACAATTTTGAATCTTCACGGAGGTGATGGCTCCCCCGATTCGGTAAACTCCAGAGCTATTAAATGGGAACATGGAGGACAGGGCGGCCACGACGAACTTTACGTGCACCAGCCACTGTTAATGAACACGACGGTCTTTCGCCAGCTCAAATATCGAACCCGCAATCTTCCATTTGCGACCTTCGCGCTCTACTGACCGGGCTACCGTAGCTCAGGGACGAATTATAAATCTTGGGACTTTTTGGGATACTTTTGTAAGATTTTTTTATTCATTTTATTTATTTGTTTTATTTTTTATTTTTAATAGGATTTTGCATGACTTTTACATTTTTTTAAAGGATTTTTCACAATAAATAGAGCCACTTCAAGCTATACTGATTAAAAAATGCAATTTTATTGCCAGAAATTCTCTGGGAAAATTACAGAATTCTCTGTAATTTGAGAAGAAAACTCTAAGTTACGGAAAAATTACGTTGACAAAACATATTTTTCTGTAACTTTCCCAGAATTCTGTAATTTTTACAGAGAGTTTCTGGCAAAAAATTGTATTTTTTTAACAGTATACCAGTAGGAACATGTCAAAATGTGAGTTAGGAACACTGATTTAGGGAAACTCGCTTAATATACAGCATGAATGGAGAAGCGAGAACTTTATTTTGCCGACATTCATATTTTTAAATAAGTATGTACATATTACAAATATATATCAAATATTACTCTGTATATTACAAATCTGATTTATTCAATTTGAAGCAGTGACTTCTTTTGAAATAGCAAAATAATAAAGTATTTATTTAGAAAATAAATATGTAATTTTTCAGATTTCTTTTTTCTTCTCATGGAAAAAAAAAAAAAAAAAACAGTGGATGATTTTGTTTTATATTTATTACTGATACATTTTTCAATCATTTGTTAGTTTTGAACTCGTGTTGAAATTTTACGTGCATGGGGTAAGTCTATACACTTACGCATTCAAGAATTTTATGCTAATTGACTATTACAGAAAATTGTTTTCTGTTTCACAATGATAAGTAAAAAATAATCCTTACTGTTTATTTCGTATATTTATACAAAAGTTTATCATATATACTGGAAAGTATTTATTGTATTCTTATGTTCTAAAACTGGATGACAATGCCATTTGTATAGCGATGTGTACAAAATGTGAATAAGCGCTAATTTATATCAAGTTGCAAGTATGTAAAACCTTTTATGAAATTCTATGCATTATTTCTCGCGCTAGAGTCGTTGGAAATTTCTTTTTTCAAACATAAGGAGACGGATAATTTCTAAAAAGGGTCAAAGACTTCTCAAAACGTGTAAATCCATTGAAAACCAGAAGTTAAAATGTTTTATAAGTACTTCCTTGTAATGAATACCTACAGAAGAACGTAAAAACACGAAAATCAACAATATAGAAAAGTTATATCAGTTTAACCAAATTAAAATTTTTCCTCTAAATTATTATCTTTAATCACAGAAATGTATTTTTTACTAAAATGAGACCTTTGAAAAAGTCAAACAAATTTCTGATAAAGATATAATGCTTTAATACTAATTATTGCAAAATTATTCATTATTTTCCACAGTTCAAAATTTATACATCTCAAAATAGTATAATTAATATAGCGCAGTTTTGTTTTACCACAAATTCTGTACTGATAAGTATAAAGGATTTAAGTCCAAAAATGTCGATTTTGAGTTAAGTACATAGTCAGACTCAGAAAAAAATTCTCTATCGACTGGTATAAAGGATTTAAATCTATGTTATTTAGTCTTTGAAAAAATCCATTGGTAAAAAAAGATTCAAGTCAGAAATTTAGCATTAATCTTTAGTATAAAATATTTAATTCAATTTTTCCCTTTATTAAATGAAGATGGATGATCACTGAGTGGTATAAAAGGTATAAATTAACCTAAATCCTTTTTCCAAATCGATTATTCTGGTTAGTTTTTAATTAGTTTAACTTTATTTTTCGTCTCCTGAAAAATCAAGAATATAGACTTAAATCCTTTATACTTATCAGTACAGAATTATACTATAGAATTTCACATTGACACGTGATTCGCGATGTGACATTTCGTGAGTAACATTCAGAATATTTAAAACACCCCAATTTATTATTATTATTACTTTTTTTTTTTTTTTACTAATTGATAAATTCAGGATTTTATTATTTTTTTTCTACTTTGTAATGCATTATATATTCCCCACTTACATGCAAACGAATTGCAAAATGGCTATCAGCAGAAAATTGCTAATTAAAAGAAGAGCTTCAAACATGTTATTAAATTTCTATAGTGCTTTGAATCTCCTAATAAATATAATTCTTAATTAAAATTTTCTAAAATACAATTTCTTAAAAAAAAATCGCGAGATTTTCTTTTTTTTTTTATTGAAGTTTTAAAATGTTTACTTATTTTAAATTAAATTACATGAAATATTACGAAAGACAAAAAGACTTAAATATCTAGCTCAGTATAGGGAAATAAAATTGATAGAAAGAAGAAGAGTTTGGTGCATTTGAAGAGGGAAAAAATCAACTTTCACCGTATTTAAAATTATTTTTAAATACCCGTTACTAAATTAAAAAATTAGTCTTAAAACAAAAATTAGTCAGGGAATAGTATTATTTTATGATAATAATAAATGATAAGCACAATTTAGATAATGTTATTTTATGAAAAATCAAAGAAAAAACCTTTTGTTCCCATCTTTTTGTCGCGGGGTGTATTCAATAGAAGAAAGCCCTGGATTCGTAAAAATTTTCCACCGATTTACACATTTTGAGAGTTCCAGAATACTATTTCAGCATTCTTAAAAAGTGTCTGTCTGTGTGTGTAGCTATGCGTGTGTGTGGCAAAATTTTGTGGCAACTATATCTCAGAACTACTGCACAAAATTTTATCAGATTTAAAATGTAGTTGCACCTTGACATAAATTAGAGCCTATCAACTTTGGTGAAAATCGTCTAACAGGTAGCGTTGCCATCCCGTTTTTTCTAAATTTTTAACTTTGCGGTGTAGGACAAAATTTCGTATAAATGTGCATAAAGAGAACTATTTTTTAATAATCATTATGAAATTAAAAGGAAATATTTATAATAGTGATAGTAAACTGGGAATTTTTTTTTGTATATGTATGACTATCGCTCCCCGGGAAGGGAGGTGGGGATTCTTTCCCCCCCTCCCTCCCTGGAGGACAAATTAGCATTATCGGTTTCTTTTACAAGAGCTCGTCAATACAGTTAAAACGAATGGTTAAACCATCGATCTGCGATAATTTGAAATAAAGTTATCAATATTTTCTACTTAAAAAAAAAAAATAAATAAATAAATAAAATAAAATAAAATAAAATAAAGAGATATAATACTTCGTCGTATATTTTTTGACATCTTACACGGACGTATATCTAAAGAACAAACTTTCATTAAATTATTTATTTTAATTTATAATTGTTGCCAAAAAAATTATACTTTAAATTTTACATCTACTTTTTAAGATAGCACGCGATCATGTTTTATATAAAAATTAAATTATTAAATTCATTTTTTTACTTATTTTATTTCATATTGCTCACGCACTTTTTATTTCCTAATTCAAAATTACTTAAAAATAAAAAAAAACTTTTTCGATATCGTTTGTAACGATAATGATTGTTATTAATTTTCTTTTCTTTTTCTTTCCATAATAATAATAAAAAAAAAAAGATTTTGATGAAATTCTGGCAAAAGCAGAATTTAGTTTAGGACGGAGGACTGCTAGGTTTTTTTTTTTTTTTTTTTTTTTTTTTCTTTTTTTGAAATTATAACATCGCTTTCAAATTATTCCATTAAATTTTCGATAAATTTTAGACTTCGACAAATGTCCAACTATCGAAAACGATAACGCAAAAATCCCAGATTGAGACTAATAGTCCTCAGTCCTACAAAGAAGAATCACATTTTTACCTTTTTCTATATTTAATAGAAGAAAGTATTGCATTCATAAAAATTTTCGATATTGGGTTTTCGACTTATTTGCACGTTTTGAAAGGTCTAGAACATGATTTGACCATTTTTAGAAAATGTCTGTATGTGTGTGTGACAAAATTTTGTGGCAACTGTATCTTAGGAACTAATGCATAGAATTTCATAAAATTTGATATGTAGTTGCACCTTGATACAAATTAGTTCCTATCAGATTTTGGTGAAAATTGTCCTAAACGTGGCGTTGCCATCCCGCTTTTTCTAAATTTTTAAAATTGCTGTATAGGACAAAATTTCGTATAAATATGCATGAAGAGAATTATTTTTAACCCCTTCCCGTGCTTTAACGAGTCTGACTCGTGATGAAGTTTTTGTCCCAAACATAAATATCACGAGCCAGGCTCGTGAACAGAAAGCCTTGCCAAACATAAACATCACGAGTAAGGCTCGTGAAAAGAAAGCCGGGCCAAACATAAACATCAAGGGCCGGGCTCATGAACATTATTCTTCGACCACATTTCATGAAACCATGTAAGCGTCTGCGCAAGTGCTAACTCAACGAGTCCAATGCTAAAATAGGGGTGACAGTCATCTGACTCCGAGAAAATGAGCAATAAAAGAGCGCGGAATTACTGGCTTGTTTACCACGCGTTGACCCATAACACTTGGACCCAAGTTTCGTCGAGGTAAATGGCACGGGAAGGGGTAAAATAATCATTAGGAAGTTAAAAATAATTATTACTTTCTTCCACATTCAATAGAAGAAAGTATTGAATTTGTAAAAATTGTCGACGTCCGGTTTTCGACGGATTTACACGTTTTGAGAGGTCTAGAACACGATTCGATCATTTTCAGAAAATGTCTGTCTATCCATCTGTGTCTGTGTGCTTGTGACAAAAATTTTGTGGCGACTGCACCTCCAGAACTACTGCTCAGTTTTGTAAATAAATTTATATGTAGATGCATCTTGACCTAAATTAGTGCCTATCAACTTTTGGTGTCAAGCGCTCAAAAGGTGACACTGCTATACAGCGATTTTCACAATTTAAGGGGAGGCTATATATCTGGTTCTATTGCGTATAATCAAACAAAACTTGATATGTGAAAAGGCTATTATGAGACATTATGCTGAGTCAATTTGAATGCTTATCCGCCAAAAAATGGCTCTGCTACAGAACGATATCCGCAGTTTAAGGGAAGATATATCTCAAGAACTACTGCACAGAATTGCATATAAAGTTATATGCAGATGTACCTTGTCATAAATTCATACCTATCAACTTTAGGTGTCAACCGCTCAACAGGTGGCGTTGCTACAGAACGATATCCGCAGTTTAAGGGAAGATATATCTCAGGAACTACTGCACAGAATTGCATATAAAGTTATATGCAGATGTACCTTGTCATAAATTCATACCTATCAACTTTAGGTGTCAACCGCTCAACAGGTGGCGTTGCTACAGAACGATATCCGCAGTTTAAGGGAAGATATATCTTAGGAACTACTGCACAGAATTGCATATAAAGTTATATGCAGATGTACCTTGTCATAAATTTATACCTATCAACTTTAGGTGTCAACCGCTCAACAGGTGGCGTTGCTACACCGCGATTTCTGCAGTTTAAGGGACGGCTATATCTCAGGTTCTATTGCGTATCACCAAACAAAATTTAATATGTGAGAACTCCATTATGAGACATTATGCTGATACAATTTGGATGCTTATCGGGCAACAGGTGACGCTGCTATACTGCAACTTTTCTCGATAACAGGAAAGTTATATCTCAATTTCTATGGCATAAGACTGTACGAAAACTGGTATGTGAGATAACCATTATTAAAAAACATTTTTTAAGATGCTATTGCTATTTATCTATATATATAAAAGAGTAAACTCACTGATTCACTGACTCAACACAGCCGTGGCGATTCTATGGGAGATAGAGACGCAAATTTTGGTGAGCACGTTGGTTTCAGGACCTTGACGCCCACTAAGACGGAATTTTTCGTGATACTCCCCCCTTCCCTCTCCCCCCCCGTCGCAGAAGGCAAAAACACCTTTATAAGCATAACTTGGCTTCAAATTGCTTTACGGTGAAGAAATTGCAAAGGAAGAGACTAGACTTGAGTACAAAAAAATCACTCTCTGCGATTTTGGAATTTTGGATTTTTAAGGTGGGGAGGGGGTAAAAACGATTTTCGGAAGAAATTCATCAAAATACGGATTTTCGAGACATACTCTACCAATAATAGCACAGAGATACATAAAACTGCCAAGAGTCTTCTTGAGTATATTTCCAAAAACTCATTTTTGTTTTGTTTTTTTGCGATTTTCAATTTTTTTTTTTGGGGGGGGGGAGTTACGAAGGGGCAAATTGGAGCCCCCTTTTAGCGCTAAATTCGTCAGGGGAAATGTATAGGAGCTGAGGTCACAAATTTAAGTGTGTGGATTATTTACATGTCTCCAACATCCATTGTAACGGAGTTTTGCGAAGGTCGCCCCTTTCCCCCCTTGGGGGTGGGGTGGGGGCAATAAACCTGTTTCTAAGCATAACTTTGCTTCAAATTAGCTCAGCAAGATTAATTTTTATGTGTGGGTTGTTTATGCCTTCCCAACACGCACTGTAAAGGGATTTTACGAAATTTCTCCCTCCCACCCTTTAAGGGCGGGTGGAGGCAAAAACAAGCTTATAAGAGCAACTCTGCTCCAAATTATCTCAGGATAGCGAATTGTTGATATGTCGATTCGTTATGCGTACTCTAGACACATACTACAAAAGGATTTTGGAAAATTCCGTCCTATGCCCCCTTGGGGGTGGGGTGGGGCAAAAAGCATGTTTCCGAGTATATAAATTTGCTTCAAATTATCTCAATAAGATTAACTTTTACGTGTGGGTTGCTTATGCGTACCCAGCATGCATAATAAAGGGATTTCATGAAATTTCCCCCACCCCACTTTAAGGACGGGAGAGGGGGTAAAAACACGTTTTAAAGAGTAACTCTCCTACAAATTATCTCAGAAAAGCGATTTTTTGATATGTCGATTGGTTATGCATACTCAACACACACACAAACTGCAAAGGGATTATTCGAAATTCCGTGATATTCCCTACCCTTGAGGGTTTGGGGGGGGGGGATAAAAAACATGTTTCCACGCTTAAGTCTGTCCCAAATTATCTTCGAATGACAATTTTTGATGTGTGGACTGCTTATGCGTATTCAACACACACTACAAAGTGATTTTGTGAAATTTCACCCTACTGCCCCTTAGGAGGTGGAGGGAAACATATATTCATGCGTAATTCTGCAGTAAATTATCTTAGGAAGGTGATTTTCGATGTGTGAGAGTTATATGTATCTAATTCATAGTATAAAGATATTTTGCGAAATTCCCTCCTCCTTCTTTCCTTTAAGAACGGGGAGAGGTGGGGGCTAAAAAACACGTTTTCAGACATAACTCTGTTTTAAATAATCTCAGGATCCCGAATTTTTAATGTGACGGTTAGGTATGTGTATGCAACATGCACCATAAAGGGATTTGCTGAAGTGCGGCGAATATGAAAATCGCTACCAAAGGTAGCGAGAACTTTAACTTAGATTTTATCTGATTTCAATGATTATTATTATTATTATTATTAATGATATGGTACTTTGAGAATTCATTTCAATATAGTGACCAGTGAAGTGGGCAAAGCCTGATAGTATTTGTATAAATTTCCAGCTCAATGGGATCAGGCATTTAAACGCTATTGAACTTTGTAAAAAGATGCGTATTTCTTCAATTAGCTTTAATTAAACTATTGTATATATCGGTGTCGAACTGGTTTAACATTTCGTCAACTGAAAGAGCATTTTATTTTGCAAATAATCGATAAAAATGCGCAAATTCCATGAATTAACTATGGAAAAATGGCCTATCTATCTATTAAAATTTTGTAGAATTTTTAAAAAATAGAATTTTTAAATATAGAATTTTTAAAAAAATTCAAAGAAAAAAGCTCGGGTAACAAAAAAAAAAAAAAAGCACGCAATTATAAGTGTGGAAAAAATAGCATCAGGGTACAACTATAGTATTTCCCCTCAGCTAGATTTGGCGATTTTTCTTTGGCACTGATTTGAACGATAACGATGTCGTTCTGGATTGTTTGCGATATAATATGGCAGCCTACATGCTATTTATTTTGGATTTATGATTTTATGATTTATGATTTATAATTTAGCTTACGATTTTATCATTTATGCTGTATGATTTATGATTTAGCCATAATCGCCAACGAAAAATCGCCAAATCTAGCTGAGGGGAAATACTATAGTTGTTCCAGCATCAGTTACTAAATTAAGGAAAAATAGCCATAAAAATGAAACCGAACTGTGGGAAAGGTGGAAACAAAATGATACGTCTCGCCTAGGTCAAGATTCTTTGAACATGCAGTATAAGCTCGTTAAAAATTGGATATTTGATTTATCATAAATTTAGTGGCTGCATCAGTGACAGACAGACTCTGCTCTCGAAACTAGCAGATGCTCTCGATGCTGAGTTCGAACCCATGTCTTACTCTTCGCTACCGGTTCTGATTTTTTTTTTTTTTTTTTTGTAATTTTTTCTTAAACTTTCTTTTATATGTGATAAAACTGCTTAGAAAGATCTCCATGAAGGGTACTTTACTCAGACTTAAGCCAATCGCGTTGCAGTTGACTTTAAAATCTACAACACAACACAGCGCAGCACATAAATTTAGAGGCTGTAATAGACACTGCCATAAGACTGTTAAATATTTTGATACATTTTTGTGCATTATGGGCGTCCTAAAATTTAGTTACTATGAACTTTTTCATCGTGATATAGTTACAACTGATGAATTTTCAAAATTTCATACCATCTGACAACAGATTTTCAACAGCATAAAATAAAAAAGTATCGAGTTTTAATACTTTCTGCAGCCCAGTTTATAGAATGATTCCTCTATCTGACATATCATTCCCTGTTAACTTTATCGTTATATTAATGACATATTTTATTTTGATCGACATATTCACATGACATGGAATACAAAATTAATTTTCGTGTTACACAAATTTTGCAATAAATTGTTTTTTAAACAATGTATCCAATATTTCTGTTCAACAATTGAATGAACAATTGCGACAACTATTTAATAAAAAATAATTGTTTGATTAACAACAATGTTTATACACATAAATTTTTACAACAATGAAAAGCTTCTCTTTTTAACAATTTTCTTCAGTCTAATTTCTGACCCTCATCTGAGAATGATGTATCTTTCGTTCTTTGGTGTTTTCTTCGTGAGTTACTTTTTAAAAAGGTTCCTCATGTGGTTTATTTTTAAATCATTCGAGCATCATCCTATGGATGATGCTCGGGAAAGGTATGCGTGTCCAGTAACTTCCATCTTTGCTGGACGTTATTTGATAATGAATAATGATAGTCAAAATTTTTATAACCCAGCTTTATATAAAGCTCGTGTTCGCAAGCATCCAAAGTTGGATATAAAAAAGCTGCCAAAAGTTGATAATATTATTTCACTGCCTGATACTGTTACTGATGAACCTCCGTTCCAAACCGAAGTGGACTCAGTTCAGTCTCAGGCAGTAGACACACTCGATAAAAAAGAAACAGTTTCTACTGCACTGCCTGATAATTCTACTGACGAACCTTCGTTTATCGAAGTGGAATCAGTTGTTTCTCAGACAGTGGAAACGGTTATAGAAAATCAACCAGTTTCTGTTTCTCCACAACATCATAAAAAAAAGAAATTCCGAAAATTGAGGAATTTTCTGAAAATATGTTGTTGTTGCATTCGTAGTGTAAAAGACTAAATTTAATCGGGATGCTTGCTGGCAGTAGGCGGGGACCTGCCTTATCAAAACTCCCCATGAGAAACGATGCATGGCGACCTCCACGTGGTGTTTCTCGGGTAACGCTAACAGCCATGCGCATTTAATTTAGATAAAGTTGTTATTATAAGGTTTTGTTTGCGCGTATCCGTATGTGTGTATGTTAGGGTTATTGTTATAACATATACCCAGTTTTTTTCTATAATGAATATCCGCTAATTAAATTACAAATTTGGGAAATTTGCATTTTTCGTATATTAACCTACTTGAAACTCGATATTATAAATTTTAAAGTAAAATTAAACTCACAAATTACAATTTTACATGGAAAAAATGTCATTTATTCCGATAAAACTACACCAATTTTTTTTTTTTTTTTTGAGCATGCTTAAGCTGAACAGTTCACGTCAGAAAAGTTCATAACTATAAAATATGTTATAGCAACCAAGTTTTATAAAAGTAGTACCTGTAAGAAATAATAAAATCGTATTACTGTTTAATATTAGAGAATACTTTTAGCTTTGGACTTATTTTCGAATTTTCTGAGAATTATTAGATTAATTTTCGTTCAAAACCACCATTATAAACAAACAAGATAGAAGTACCATATCGTCCATTAAAGCTTTAACCACGAGAGAATTCAGAGAAGCAACGATAAACATATTAAGAAAATAATTATTTGTAGTCACTCAGTTTCATTTAAAAAGAAAAAAAAAAGGGAAGGATTTGTATTAATGTGATGTTATGTTCATGGCCGTAGGCAAAGGGAGGGTCCACTCCCTCTCCCACCGAAATAAATGAGGAATGATTGTTTTCGTGCAGTCTGATGCATAAAGCAGACATTGCTGCCTAAAAAAAGGTTTAAAAAATACTAATCAACTTCTTTCTTTTTTTTCTTTTGAAAGCAACTTAAAAAAATATTGACAATATTTTCTATAAAATATTTTCTATTGGCAATTTTTCTGTTATATGAAAGTACCACAGAGCTGGCGTTAAAAAGAATCAGTATAAAACTTTGAATAAACACCATAAAATACAAGAACTTGCAACATTTGTTTCGGATCGAAAGAAAACACGACCCTTCATTGATAAATAAAGTATGCACGAGTGCTGCAAATAAAGCGACAATCTGAAAAAATTGTTGCGAGCTCTTGTATTTTATGGTGTTTATTAAAAGTTTTGTACTCAATATTTTCTATGACATAGTACAGTATTAACAACATTCATCAATTTGTATCAGGAATGTAACTAGAATGAACCAGAATTTAAAAAAATCAAAAGAATATTATGAAGGCTTATTGAGGGTTACCTATTTTCTAGAATGACCCTATTATTCACGCAAACAATTTGTTTAAAAAGTCTTTTAAACTGCATTAATAAATGTCTTCAGCCTAAAAGTGATCTAAAGATACATTAGATTTCTTTTATTAATTTTAGACCTTGGGGGAGAGTCAAAATTACCTGCACTTTTGATAAGTCATTTGATACATACCTGCACTTTTGATACATTGTGCACATTGATACCATTATTCGTTTATTTTATTGTTGTACCGTTGTAGCGAGGTTATGTAAGTTTAATTCTAATTCCGCCATTGCTTCTTTCTATTGCAGATAGATCATGGCTCCATTAGGTATTTCCAAAGAGAAACAGCGAGAAATAATCCGATTACTCCGGTCACAAGGTTTCAAATTTTCAGAAATTCATGACAGACTATCATCGCAATATGTAGAAAGCGCATTATCATGTAAAACTGTGTTTTCGTGGATCAAGTTTAAAAGTAATAAAATGCATAACATATGAAGAGGGAACAGAACGCCATCAATCTCTGTTACAGATGATAGATTCAGCAATCTTCAAAGACGATTTTGGCCAATAGGCGAATTATCAACGACTATATAGCATCTTCTTTGAATATCGTCATGAACTTGACCATTTAATAATCTATACGACGAACTTGACTTTCATAAATTTTGTTCGCAGTGGGTGTCAAGAAAGCTGACTGTAGAACACAGGTTAACTCGGGTTAGAGTTAGGGCCTAAAAACGCTTACTCAATCGGCTTCAAAAACGAAGGATGAATTTTTAAGAAGAACCATGAGTTCATCACTATGAGGCCGAATCAAAACGCTTCAGTAGAAACACCTAACGAGAAAACTAGTTGGCATAGGTGGACTCTGCTCAGTTCCCCATCATATTTATGTTCTCATAAATTTCTAGTGCGAGACATATTATAATCATGTTAAAAGAAATGAATTTGACCAAAGCTTGATATTATGACAGAATGAAATCCCCGCCTAATAGGCTATCCACCGTTCACTTCGATATATATATCTTATTCTAATCTATTAATTTTTTTATCAGGGTCAATTCCGTTGTTTAGTTTTCATCCTACTATTTCCAATGCAACAATCCTCAAAATTCATATTTATATGAAAAATTTACAATTTCGCTATGTTGATAAAATCGTAAATTACGAATGATTTACGAAATTTTCCTATTAGAATATTTGTATTCAATCCTGTTCAAACAAATATCATAAATGTAATTTTGAAGTTGTCTAATGTATTTACGATCCTCAAAATGGAAATTTATGCTCAATTTTGCCTTATTCTGACATGTTAAGTAAATCGTAAATTCCAAATAACTTACGAATTTTTTAAATTGGAAAAATCGTAGTCTATGATATTCATGCCAGTATCCTAAATAATATTTCGAAAGTGGTTTGACATCTTTACGATGAAAATATCCCTCAAGATTGACGTTTATGTGAAATTTTGCTCTATTCAGCCATGTTAAGAAATTCGTAAATTTCCAATAACTTACGAAATCTTTATATTGGAAAATTCATAGTCATTAATAATCATGCCAGTGTCCTAAATAATATTTCAAAAGTAGTCTGACATCTTTACGATGAAAATATCTCTCAAAATTGACGTTTATGTGAAATTTTGCTCTATACTGCCATGTTAAAAAATTCGTAAATTTCCAATAACTTGCGAAATTTCCAAAGTAGCATATTTATAGTTACTGATGTTCATTCCGGCATCAAAACTGATATTTTAAAACTGGTGTGACATTTTTACAGTAAAAAGTTTTCATTAAATGCACGTTTAAGTGAATTTTTGTCCTATTCTCCCATGTTAAGAAAATCGTAAATTTCTAATAACTTACGAAGTTTTTAAATTCGAATGTTGCAAATGAATAGGGTTCTTGCCAGTGTCGAAAGTAATATTTCAAAACTGATCTGACCTCTCTGCGATCATTTGTTCGTGAGATATCGTGTTAACAGACTAACAAACTAACGGACTAACACACTAACGGACTGACACACTAACGGACTGACACACTAACAGACACCCTACAGACAGACACCATAGAAATTTTGTCATTTTCGGATTCCTCACACCTGAAAACGTGTAGAAAAGTCAAAAAACCGAGGTCGAAAATTTTCACGATTACCTAAGTTCCCCATACCTATAGTATGATGGGGAACTAAAAAATTCAAGAATGGGCCATAGGTGGAAAAAAATCATAATTACTGTCTATCGGGGCACAAAAGAGTCCGTAGTACTAAAGTTCGTGGAAAAGTTAACAGTGCGAGTTACAGTGAAGTGCTAGAAAAGAAAGCTGGAGCTAGAAATTCGCAATAAGAGCTGAGGTCTTTTGTCGAAGAAAATTTTATTGTTGCTGGGAAATATGCGGCCACACACGGCTTGTCACACTATTAAATTATCAGCAAGCTTTAGTCACTGAAACACCCTTCCTATAACCTAAATCTAGCCCCATCTGACGTTATCTTGCTTGGGCCACTCAAGGATGCTTCGCGCTGATGTGTCTAAAATTTAGACATACAAAATGTCGTTCAAAAGTGGCTTTATGACTAACAGAAAAACTTTTACTTGGAACTAGCTGAACCCGATCACGTGTTTCAGTGGCTTTAGTAAGCTTTACCAACTTCGCTATTCGCTGGTCATCATATTTATACTGACTTCTTAAAATTCCATATTAGTTATTAATATAAAAATCTTAAAAAAAAAAAAAAAAAAAAAAAAAGAAAGGAAAAGAAAAAATCAGAAACATTTCATTAAAATCAATCAAAACCTCGACTTGGGTTCCAACTGTTTTCAGCAACGACTTTAACGCCCGCACATTGATGACCTGTCTACCACCTGATTTTCTCAGTGAGAAAATTTATTTTACATGACTGTTGTTTCTGCAAAATTTCCGTTTTTATTAATAACTAGAAGGCTTTGCCCGCTTCGCTGGTCACTATATTTAAAGGAAACTCTTTTCTATATAGTTTTATGAAAAAAAGAGAAAATAATAATACTGAAATCTCTCAAAAGTTCGCTTTGGGTTCCCGCTACCTTCGGCAGCGCCTTGTTCGTCCTCGCATTCTGCGATACCTGTCCCTATTGCCTGCGACAATGACTTACCCGTGCTTCCATTTAGGTGCTTATCATATATGACAATTTCGATACGGACAGTATCGAAAACTTTGAAGTAAGCCCTTTATATTTGAAGTTATATATGAGCAACATTATACGTGATGTACATAATATTTGCTTTCAAGCTATTCTCTATATTTATTTGATTTAATCGATCAACCATAGAATGACAGCAATTTCAAGCCAAATATAATATTACAATATGCTATGATCGGCTACTTCTATCGCATGAGACAATTATTATTATTTTGTGGTTATATATACTTCATGCTTAGTTAATAGTAGTTGGTATATAGAAAAATAAATAAATTAATATGTAAACTTGATCATGGTACAGCCTTAATGCCCTTGGCGACTTTTAAATTTTTGTTCCCGTTTTTGACCAAAATATAATTTATGCGATTATTGTTCCTATACGCAAGCGAAGTGTGACGTCACTGACGGTCCGTGGATGCAAGAAAATGATTTCCTATGTTAATCGCCCATTGGATTTTTTGTAAAAAATGATTAAAAATCGAAGAAAATTATTTCCCGATTTTAATCCCCATATTTGGGTACATATATGTATTAGTTATCATGTGCATGTGTTTAGATTGAGTTATTTTGCTGTCAAATTGACAAAATTTTAATTTTAAATTTCAAAACTCTGTCGTTCTTGGCGCTTATTGTATTTGGTGATCAAAAACGTAATACGAAAATATACATGCCAGGTATATATTTTCGTAATATGCATTGTGCGAAATATTGTTTCATATTATTCATTACTGTCTTAAAATAAGTTGTTAAAATAAACATGATTTTTGAAAGGAATTAAATTATGTTCGCCAAATAATTTGGCGATATTTTATTTTTCTACCAAGGATGACCGATATCAAATCTATTCCGCTACAACACATTAGTATCTTATATTAGATACTTTATTTAGACATTTGAAAACAAATTTTACTTCAAATTATGATAGAATATTTATCATTTCCCTTTTAATCAGTATAATATTAGTTGGATATTGTGTAAATTTCATCCTTTGAAATGAAATGTTTGTGTTTTCAATCGAATATGGAAGTTTGGCATTTTTTTTTTCTAGAGTTTTGAAATTAAAAATTCAAATTTTGTCAATTTTACAACAAAAATAACTTAATCTAATGCATGGACATGATAACTAATACTTATCTATACCTAAATACGTGGATTAAAATCGGGAAATATTTTTCTTCGATTTTTAATAATTTTTTACAAAAAATCCAATGGGCGTTTAACATAGGAAATATTTTTCTTGCATCCACGAACGGCCAGTGACGTCATCACTTCGCTTGCGTATTTCTTTCTATCTTTTCCTTGGCGGAAAATGTCCGATCTACTTCATCATCAAAATTATAAAAAATTGTCAAGAATTATCAATAAGAAAATACCTTTAATATATTGCTGAATTAGCGTTTATGCCAAGCGTGTTTCATCCGCCATACTAAAAAAAAAAAAAAAAGAAGTCTGAAGTTGAGGTATATAAAAAAATGCTGTGAAATAAAATTCAGAAGAAATATGTTAGTTTTGTAATATTACTATTTTATTTTAAAATTATAAAGTGTCATTTTCTCATCGACCAATTTAACATTTAGTAATTTCTTATTTTTCGCGTGAAAGCATATTTCATTTTATGCTGAAAACAATAAATAAATACATCTCGTAAACTTTTTTTGGCAACAATTAAAAATTTAAATGGCTTATATTAAGTCAAATAAGTCAATAAGTTTATTATTTTCATATTTTAATTAATTTTAAAGATTTTTTCAATTTTTTTTTCCTAAACCATCCCTGACCTATAAGGAAAAAAAACAAAAAAAGACTGATCGAAATCGGTCAAGCCGTTTACGATTTTATAAAGGACATAGAGACAAACATTCATTTTTATATATATAGATCAGACTCTGATTAAGCAGTCAAGGCATATTATGGATTCAAAATAAACAATTTTTATTGAAATTATATATATATAAATATAATTTCACAGCGTAGAATTCAGTACTAATTGCTTATAGGAAAAAAAAAATTCTATGTCTAAATTATACATTTTTACATATTTGTGATACATTTTAATAATCCACTTAAACATTATACTATATTCATAAAGAATACGCTCGACTCTCCTTCGATGTCTAAAAGTTTTACTTTAATAATTGTACATTCAAACCAATTCAAAATTTATTAATTTCTATAGGAAGAATGTATTTATTTGTCCATGCATAGCTTTTCAGTTTGTTATTTTACATTAATATCATTATTATTTTTATAAATTGTAACAGAAAAATTTCTTAAACAAATTAAAATTATTTATTAAAATATTGTTCTCGTTCGAAAAGAATGTTTTAAACTTTTAGATTAGCGAAATTTCAGCTTACTTGAACTAAATGTCTCACAGTGAAATTAATTTTCTATAGCTTGTATGATATAGCTTATATGTTTGAGTTATTGTGGAATTGATGTACAAGGATCATTACTGCGTTAAATTTTTGACATTTGGTTTTAAACTTAATTCATTATTTTGTATACATATGCTATGTAAGAAAAATGTTATAATAATGAAAAAAATTCAAGTATGATATTTTATTATATCTATACGTTTTCAATTTTCCTGTATTCGAGTGCATTTAAATTTGGTAGGCATGTTATAAATAACTGTCGAATGAGCTATGATTTTCATGAATATAGGATTCATAGTTTTTTTGCAGTGATACAAAATATCATTCTTATACATCACAGTCAGACTTAAATTATTCGTAGTATCGTTTAACCTTAAAAAAAAAAAAAAAGAGAGAGAGAGAGAGAGAGAGAGAGAAACTGATATGTACTACAATGCTAAAGTATAATAATCACGAGAAATAATACACATATTACTTATAGTACGTTTACAGGGAAACTTTCACAATAACAATGCAACACACAACAACAGCTTTTACAATGTATAATTTCTGATATAACTGTGTTAATTAATGGCTTCTGGGGTTATGAATTTCGCTTCATGTTTTTTCGGACATGTCATCTCTTCTTATATCATTTCTCTAAAATTACCACAGACACACATTTTTTTTTTACTTTTACATGGCTTGAAACTTGAAAACTCACAAGGAAACATTCAAAAGGTGTCATCTTCAAAAAGTATTGAAAAAAATATATGTGATTCTACTCTTCCTAAAACACCAGAAAATGAAAAAATTATTGGCTGAAATTAATTACAGCGACCACAAAAATTTATCAAAATTAAGCATATTTGGCGATTTCACACTGCTAGGCGGTTGATTTTGAGTATTTGACGGAAAAGCAAAACACGGTTCTGTTCGTACACGGCAATCTCGGTGCTAGCAAACGTATCGCCTAACAGTGCTAAATCGCCAAATAAGCTTAATTTTGATATTTTTTTGTGGCCGCTGTAATTAATTTCAGCCGATAATTTTTTCATTTTCTGGTGTTTTAGGAAGAGTAGAATCACCTATATTTTTTTCAATGCTTTTTGAAAATGACACCTTTTGAATGTTTCCTTGTCAGGTACCAACATTTTCTTGTAAAATTCGTTTTGTCTTTGGACAGATTGCAAATTTGTATTAAAAAATATTAAAAATAGGTCCCTTACGCAGATACTGCTGTTGATATAATTTAAAAAAAGGGGCACATTCTGCTGTTTGTTACTTAAAATTTGTGATTATTATTATTATTATTATCATTATCATTATTTTACACATAGAAAAATAATTCATAATGTATGCAAGACGTCATTTATCTTTTTTTTTATTTATTAATTTATTTTTTATTATTTATTTATTTATTTTTATTTTTTTCGTAGAACAATAACTATTAAAAAAAGAAAAAAAACAACCTGCGATAGTTTTTAACAGAAATATGTATTTCTATGTGTGATAAATTTATTTATAAATTACATTATCACCATGCATCAATTTACATTTAATTACAAATCCTAACATATAATTATTTTGTATTGAAAAAAAAAACTTTTTTCCCCCTCCTAATATTAGAAAAAGTATCGTAAGCAGCTAAATAGAGAAACGGAGAGACGTGCATAATAAAATAATTAAATAAATGAATTTGCTGAAAATTCATCAACTACTAATTATTTAATTTGAGATCCATGCTTCAAAAATAATACTAATGAGAAATTAATGATTACGAAGAAATAATAAAGAGTTCGAACTCTCTTGTTAATTAAGAATCGATTATATCTTGATTACCCCATTTTTTTTTTCTCTCTCTCTCTAAATTAATTTAGATAATGAATTGAAATGAATTATTTTACTTTCATCGAAAAGGGAAAAGTTTGGAGTTTGAATATAAATAGAGAAATGTGATTAAAATAGCAAGTAAATTAATATGAAGTAATAGAAGGCGTCTATAAAATATTATAAAATTTAGGCATTCTTAATTTTGTATGAGCTCACTGAAAGTCATTTGAATCATGTGAGATTTGTTGTATTAGTACTTAATTGAATCTTACAAACCACTGATGAATCGCAACAGTTTTATTTCTTAATATTGGTTTGACCGTTGATTTTTCCTTATATTGGTTTTAAATTAATTCTATTATTTTTATCAGTAAAACAGTAAATGAAAATTCCAATATAAAGACATAAATGTAATTGGAATGAAAAAAGGGATAAAAATTTTAACAGAAAAATATTTTAAAGAGCTTTTAGGTGAAAAGCAATAATTACTAGTCAACGGAACGTCTTAAAAAAAAAAAAGAAAAAAAAAAAAGAAAAAAAAGGAAAGAAAGAAAAGAAAAAGAAATGAACAAAATTGCAAAATTGTTTTCACTACATAGTTTTTACAGTATACTAAAACAATAGCTTGAAATTAAAATTATGATTAGGCATTTAAAGATAAACCTCAAGCCTATAATATATGACCTACTTATTTAAATAACAAAATAGAAATATATTAATGTGTAGTTTTGAATTATAAATACTTAAGCGGGGGAGGGTTGACTCTTAGCAAGCGTGATCCTTCCGTATCAGCCGCTCAAAAGAGTAGACTTGAAAACTGCAAATTTCAAATTATTTGCAATGGCTGGTAGATTGTTTCAAGATTACTCACTACATTACTCAAAAATTTTGGCTGATTATTGAAATAATTTTCATTTTCGATTTAAAAAATAAAATAAAATAAAATCGTCTGATTATTGTGAAGTATACATTTTAAATTCGTCGAATTTTGTGAAGGGCCCGTTTAATTTTCGTCGATTATTGTAAAGGATCGCTGATTTGTGTGAAAGGTTCTTTTTTGAACTTGAATATTTTGAGATAGACACTTGAAAATGACATTTATAGTAGTCAATAAAGGAAATTTATGCTTTTTGTGGAAGATTGACAAATGAAAGACAATATTTACTCGCTGTTAAATATTAATAATATAGAAAATAACAATGTTTAATCTCGAAATATTTGCTGAAACGTGCGTTATATATATATATATATATATATATATATATATACATATGAAAGGATAAAAAGAATTATTATTTTAAATTATTATTTTAAATTGATATTAAGTCAATTAAGTGATAACTTAATATCAATACCTCAGAATAACTCTTAAATTTAAGAACTGTTTAACGGAAATCCTATTCTAGAGCCCAATTAAAATTAGTTTCACAGCAAAACACGACAGAACGCGGGAATCAGATTTAAGAACAAGTTTTAGAATAAGAATTATGCAATCGTCAATTTTAGCGGCAAAACCTTGCAGAATACTTAATCCCAGATGTCCGGGTTGACCAATGATAAAATGTAGGCAGGAACTAGCTGAGCTAACTACCCAATAAGAATTCATACGAAGAGATTGGGTTCGCGCCGAAATGAGCGGTATTTAAGCTGGACCTCACGAGAAATCGTAAATCGTACCTTTTTTCGATATTGACTTGCCTAACAAACTCACGTTAGAATCATACTACATTATGTAAATCTTCCAAACGGGATCGCGACCCTTCGGGGTTCGCGGCAACGACGGCGGTTGATCGCCGACCATCGGCATTGTATCCGGGACTAGCCGCTTGTTGTAATAAAGATCAAAATAGAAATAATAATGTGATATTTTACACAAATCAAATGAAATTTTAACACTAATCATTGCGTATTTTATTCGCGCCGAGAAAAGTGATAAGCGTCAGAAGTTAATCTTCTTTCATCCAACTTTTCACCCGTCTATTGTAACCTCTACAGTGTTTTCGTCTAGGAAAAATCGGTGCTAAAGTTGACTCAAAAATTGGTTGTTTCTAAAATTGCTGGGTCTGATACGCGCTTTTGGATGTCTTAATACTCTGCCCATGACGGCACCTTGAACTTAATAAAGGATAATTAGTTAACTGATGGACTCATCATTCCTTCCTAATATGATCATATCACACCGGAAATCCAGAATTATTTTTATACATTACATATGTATATTACTTTTCAAAGCTGATTTTAAAATATATTATTTTGCCGCAACTTTGATTAAAAAATTAAATGTACAGTCCTATAAATCGCTCATGATATGCCAAAGTAATAAAAATTATATTTTAAACTCGAATATTTCAATGAAAAGGCTTTCTATCATAAGAAACCAAACAAGTTGATTAATATGAACGTGATGATTGCTTCCCTTGGAAATAGCGCAAATTGTAACACGAGTACCAGTTGAATTTGAAAATGATTACGATTATATTAAAAATATGTTATTAAAACGATTCAAGCTTACACCGGAGCAATTTCGTCAGAAATTTTTATCTCATGAAAAAGAGAACAATTCGACTTGGCGAGACTTCGCTTTTGAACTTAATCATTTTTTTGAAGAATGGATTAAAGGTTTGAAAGTATGCGATTTTAATGATTTAAAAGAACCGATAGTTTCAGATCAATTGAAGAGAAGAGCTCCGTTAGAAATTCGGACTCATTATTTAGACGAATTGCATAGACTAAAAACTACAGAAAAAATATTCCAAAAATTAGAAGAGTATGAAAGCGCTAGATTTAACATCGGGAAACCGGAAGTAAATCTAGAATCGAAACAAAGCAAGATGTACGCACAAAATGTTAAGAAAAATGTATCGAGTGACTCGAACCAGAGAAATAAACAATCGACCTTACGTGCTTACCCAAATAGTAATAATTCTACTAATGATTATTTTGCAAATAAAAAGTGTTATTTTTGTTCTAATTATGGTCACATAAGTTCGCAATGTAAATTAAAATTTAAAAAAGAACATAATAATAACAATGAACATAGTGTCAATAACTGTATTGTGAATCAGTCATATGCAAAGGTAGAAAAAATTATAAAGATTACTGATGTCTCGAGGTCATCTGTAATCGATACTGGCTCCGGGATTACATTGATCAGTGAAAGTTATTATAGAGATCTAGGATCACCACCGCTAAGATATAGTAAAATATTTATTAAAGGAATAGGTAAAGATATCATTAAATGTAAAGGGTATTTTATAGCAGATATAGCTGTTGATGATATTTCCATAAAAACTAATGTTGTTGTTGTAGAAGATTTACAATATTCTGCTATAATAGGAATGGATGTCTTATCGAATTTAAAGTTTAACTTTTCAAAAGGAGAAATTGAATTTAATTGTGTAAATGTAATTGATTTAGTTCAAAATAATGAAAAATATTGTAATTCTAGAGATGTTATATCTCCTTTTGAAATGTATAACCCAGAGGCAGATGTGCGTAACGTAAAAACAACAAAACCGAAAGATGTTTCCTCCGGTCAAAGTGACGATTCATCTTTCGACCCGAAGATTTTTAATTATTTAATGGTTGATGTAATTGATGACTCTAGAGAAAGTATTTTAGATACTAGCCATATGTTAAATGTTAATGTACGTGAGCAGTTGATTCGCATGATTACAGGGACTCCACGTAAAATACAAAGTACGAATGTAAAAATGAAAATAATTTTAAATGATGAAATCCCTATATGTCAGAGAGCTAGGCGCCTCCCCATAACAGAACAAGCTATTGTAGAGAAACAAATTCAAGAATGACTTGAACAAAAAATTATAAAACTTAGTTGTTCAGATTTTGCATCGCCAATTGTACTAAGTAAGAAAAAAGATGGAAGTACTAGAATTTGTGTGGATTTCCGTAGGCTCAATAAGAAAACCGTTAAAGACAGGTTCCCGTTGCCCCTTATTGAATATGTAATCGATAAGTTGGAAGATTCATGTGTATTTACGACACTAGACTTAAAAAATGGTTTTTTTCATGTTGATATTGAAAAAGATAGTACTAAATATACATCATTTGTAACTCACGAGGGACAATACGAGTTTTTAAAAGCACCATTTGGGTTGTGTACAAGTCCATCAGTATTTGAGAGATATATTTTTCATATATTCAGAGACTTACTTAGGGATAAAACCGTAATAATTTATGTCGATGATTTGATAATACCATCAAAAAATGAAGAGGAAAGGCTACGTAAACTTCAATTAGAATTAGAAACAGCTGCTAACTACGGATTAAACTTAAATTTCAAGAAATGCCAATTTTTAAAACGCAAGATAGAATTTTTGGGATACCTAATTGAAAACGGTACTATTAAGCCTTCGCCATCAAAAACTCTGGCCATAGAAAATTTTCCCACCCCTAAAAACATTAAACAAGTTCAAAGCTTTTTAGGTCTAACAGGGTATTTTCGAAAATTTATTAAAGATTATTCCAAAATCGCGAAACCATTAAGTGATCTCCTTAGAGAAAATAACGAATTCCAGTTTGGCCATGAACAAAAGAAAGCTTTTCAGGATTTAAAGAAAATACTGAGTTGTGAACCAGTGCTTCATATTTTTAAACAAGGGCCTAAATTAGAATTACACACGGATGCTAGCAGTATCGGGTTCGGTGCAGTATTATTACAATTAGGAGATAATGAGAAAATGCATCCAATCCTGTACATGAGCAAGAAAACTAATGCACAACAGGAAAAGCACCCTAGTTATGAATTAGAAATTTTAGCAGTGATTGAAGCTTTTAAAAAATTCAGAAATTATTTACTAGGAAAAAAATTTAAGATATTCACAGATTGTTCGGAATTTCAGCAGACTATGTCTAAAAAAGACTTATCGCCTAAAATAGCTCGTTGGGCATTACTTTTAGAGGAATTTGACTATGAAATAATGCATAGAGCCGCTTCACAAATGAAACATGTAGATGCTTTAAGCAGAAATGTAAATGTTGTCGACACTCAATCCTTAGATGACGAGATAACACATAAAATAGCAAATTCTCAAAACAATGACGAAAATATACGAGTAATAAAAGAATTAATGGAAAATGGGAAAGAAGACAATTATTTCGTCAAAAATAATGTATTGTACAGGTATGATGCGGGTAGAGAATTGTTAGTTGTACCAGAAAATATGCAGTCAGAAATAATAAGACAAATACATCAAAAAGGACATTTAGTTTCAGCGAAGACAGAAGAAATAGTGAAAAGAGATTTTTACATTCCAGGTGCGAGAAAGAAAATAGAAAATGTTATAGCCAATTGTGTGAAATGTATTCTATGCAATAAGAAAAGTGGAAAACCTGAAGGATACTTGAATCCTATTCCGAAAAAAAAAAAAAATGTACCGCTAGGCACCTATCATATAGATTTTATTGGACCGTTACCATCTACCAATAAAAAATATCAGGATATTTTCACTGTGATTGACGGATTTACAAAATTTGTTTGGTTATATTCGGTCAAAACCACGAGTGCAGAAGAAGCTTTAGATAAGCTGAAACTTCAACAAACATCCTTCGGAAACCCATCACGAATTATAACCGATAAAGGAAGTGCATTTCGATCTAAGGAATTCGAAGAATATTGCCATGCGGAAAACATCGAGCATGTTCCAATTACGACAGGAGTGCCAAGGGGAAATGGGCAAATCGAACGTTTGCACAGGACTCTAATACCCGTCTTGTCCAAATTATCCATTGAAGATCCTACTAAATGGTACAAGAATGTCAGTACTGTACAAAGAATATTGAACAGCACGACGACAAGCAGTACAAAGTTAACGCCTTTTCAACTACTAACAGGAGTTAAGATGAAAAACAAAGAGGATCTGATCGTCAAAAGTCTTTTAGAAGAAGAGTACAGAAAAAGCTTCATGGAAGACAGGGAAGAACTAAGAGACGATGCTAAACAACAAATCTAGAAGATTCAGGAAGAGAATAAAAAACAATATGATAAAAAGCGCAAGAGAGCACATAAGTATCATATAGGGGACCTAGTTGCCATCCAACGTACCCAGTTTGGATCAGGTCTCAAACTAAGGATTAAACATTTTGGTCCCTATGGGGTGACAAAAGTTAAGGCAAATGATCGATACGAAGTTCAAAAAGTTGGTCAGCATGAAGGACCAAATATAACGTCAACTGCTGCAGACATGATGAAAAAATGGACAATGTCAAATTAAAAAAAAATATATATATATATATTATATGTATATTGTATACCATATTTTAGAATCTCTCTGTCGCTTTTTTTTTTTTTTTTTTTTTTTTTTTTTTTTGTATTTTTCAGATCTTTGGTGGATAGACTTGATGTGTCCCAGACTTGCAACTTCGAGGTCGAAGCTGTCGCAGGAAGGCCGAATTCTGTAGAAAAAAATGAAAAGAGAGAGAGGAAAAAAAAAAATAATAATTACTCAGGTACAAGGGAAACAGATTGCATCATCCAGGAGACAGCCTGTCGCGCTGCGATGATGAAGCAGAACTTTTTTTTTATTTTGTTGTTCTTGACTTTTCTACGTGAAAAAGAACTATCTCGGTGAACAGTTAGTTACGATGTGAATATGCAAGCATTAACATACATGCCTATGTGGCTCAATTATTTTACGTACTAATTAATCTGAAATGAATCCTAAGTGGATATCCAATAGTCTTGTTTGGACCTATGTGGTCAAATCTTGTAAATAATATGTAAATATTAATTTTTTTTATTAAACTTTAATTAATGTAATAATAACTTCTCAGTGTTCTTTCTAGCCTCTCACTACAAACATGAATAAAAGAAATCGAAAAAATATATCTGTATCATCAAAAATTTCCGATAAAACTGACGCCATAATACCTTTAATTTTATTTATTTATTTATTTATTTTAACTATTTATTAAATATTAATTTCAGTTAATTAAATAATCTTGTATTTTTCTTTTCCTTGATTTTATCCTCCACAAACTAGTATGAATCCATTCTTAGTTTATTTTAAATTAACCGTGAGTCTAAGCAACTTAAGGAAACTGAAATAATCAAAGGATATTTACATTTTATTAACAACTATATATATCACTGTATTTGTCCATGGTTTTGTTTTGATGATGATGAAATATTTTAGTGGTGAGATTCTGGTAGTTTTACATTGAGAAAAGATACATTTTTTATGTTTAAATTAAATATGTGTGTGTGTGAGCGTTAATTTTAGAAAGATAAAGAATAAAAATATAAGATTATATAGACAGTCGGTAACAAAAGTGTCCGAACACTAGCAAAAATTCCTATATAAAAAAGGTAGAGTTAATACTGTTTTGTTAAATAAATCCTTGTCGAATCATGTTCTTAGACTGACTAAAAACAGGATTCGACAAGGATTTATTTAACAAAACAGTATTAACGCTACTTTTTTTTTATATAGGATTTTTTCCAAGTGTTCGGACATTTTTGTTACCGACTGTATATATATATATATATAGTTGTGTCTATGCCAATTATGTATTTTAAAATAAATATTCAATATTTCATGAGTATTTTACTTTGAAATTCCATAAGCCATCTTATTCCTGAATAAATGCCACTTTACCTCAAGATTGGGTCAAGATTTTGAAACGAAAGTGTTAAGAAAAACTTTTATTTCAAAGATTTTATAACATTTCTGAAGTTAAATATGTTTTTAATATGTACTCAAAAGTATAAACTTTCACAAGAGATCAATAAATAAGAAATGTATAACTAAGAAGAGATTTTACAGAAATATTAAATAGTAATTACGGTGTCTTCTTCCAATCTAGCCTAATATACTTTAAGTTTTTGATAACTTTTGAAAAGTTACAAATAAAGTACATCTTATAATATATCACTGCATTACCAACCGTACATTTTTTAAATTGTTTAAACGCATAATTAAAAGAAAAATGCACGATGTCCTAGTAAAATTATTCTGCTTAACGCATTCTGTTTTAACTATGAAAAGTTACAGGAATTTCAACAAATATGGGTGTTAATGAATCACCAAAACACCACATTTGTTATAAAATCAAAAAGAAAATAATTTAAAAAAAAATAGTAATGGATTTTTTTCACTTTAGCTTCAGATTATAAGGTAGAGAAAAAAAAAAAAAAACATACTACTTTAAAAAAAAAAAAACTTTCATAAATCATTTTTTACTTTCTTCTATATTCAATAGAAGAAAGTATTGGATTTGTAAAAATTTTCGACCTCGGGATTTTGATGAATTTACACGTTTTGAGAGCTGTAGAACACGATTTGACCATTTTTAGAAAATGTCTGTCTATGTGTGTGTGTGTGACAAAATTTTGTGGCAACTGTATCTCAGGAACTACCGCACAAAATTTCATACAAATTGGTATGTAGTTGCACCTTGACATAAATTAGTGCCTATCAACTTTTGGTAAAAATTATCTTACAGGTTGCGTTGCCATCCCGCTTTTTCTAAATTTTTAACATGGTGATATAGGACAAAATTTTGTATAAATGGGTATAAAGAGAATTATTTTTTAAAAATCATTATGAAATTGACAAAAATTATTTATAATAGAGATAGTCAACTGGGAAAAAATTGTTTGTATGTGTAGGAGTCTCGCCTCCCCCCCTGGGGGAAGTCCCCCCCTCGAGGGGAGTAAATTTTCATGATAGGTATCTTTCAAAAGAGTTCGCCAATACCTTTAAAACGAATGGTTGAACCATCGAGCTCCGATAATTTAAAATAAAGTTATCGATTTTTTTCATTTTTAACCAATATATATATATATATATATATATACTTATATTATTATGAGTGTGACATTGAGTGTACTAACTTTAAATTACTACGATACATAGATGATATAATTATATTATATTTGGATAAAAATCGCACCAAACTAGACTTACCTGTCAAATATCCTGAAAATCTGTCTCTAAGTAGTACTGATTTGGATTCTAGTGTCATTAATTTCTTAGATTTAAAAATTATTCTTAATAGTTATCGCCAATTAGAATTTGACTTATACGATAAAAAGAAAGATTTCCCCTTTAAGGTAAATTTTTTCACTAACTTTAAAACATGCTTACATAAATCTGTATTTGTCAATATTCTTCTTAATTTTAATCTAAGGATCAAATATTTAGTGTCTGACAAACATCAAAAATTACAATTTCGATTCTTTAAAAATTTAGCATTAATTAATGGCTATCCCAAACACTTAATAAAAAAATTCTTTTAATTATTTAATTATTATTATTATTTTTTTCTCCGCATACATTTTATTCAAATTTAAATTTACGTCTAAATATTAGGTATTATTTTTTGGTTTTCAATCAAATACATTGATTATTTGAATCCTAAATTTATTTGATTGTATTTTTCCATTATTTTCATCTCATTACTCCAGATGGCAGCACTATTCATGATTCAATATTAGGAATCATCATCTGATTATTTCAGGATTTGAATCCTTACCCTACATGAATTCCACTGTGAATCCTAAAAATTACTCTATGGTCCATGCTATTTTGAACTAATTAACTGTGAATCTAACTGCTAACTGATTGTTACATTTTTACATGTGCGACGTTTATTGCTTCAATTTCATTTTGAATGGTTAAAGTAATCTTATTCTTCTACAATTTTATGGGTTTTTTATTTTAATCTTACATTTAAATGGTTATGGTTTTTCATATTTAGGTAAAGGTTTTATTATGATTATCGTTTTATTATGATCTTCGTTTTTCTGTTTTGACTATGTATATTTCTTTTTTGAGTTGTGTTCATATCAAATATTTTATTCAGTAAGTTGAATTTTTGTATCTTTGCATTTTTATTTTAATCTTAATTTTATATGGTTATGGTTTGTCATATTAGGTTATAGTTTTATTTTTATCTTCTTCTTTAATGGATTGTCTATGGGTGTTTCGGGCCTGCGAACAAAGAAATTCTTAGCTTTTGCTTTCTTTGTTACAGAAAAACATCCATATTTTAGCATATTTGCATTCTACCAGGCCCTTGACAACGTTAGAATGCAAATAATGCTTTTTTTTCTAATTCCAATTTCCAATATTTATTTCGATTTTTCTTTAATTATTCTTTGATTTGATATGGGTAGTCTCAGCTTGTGATCCGAGGAATTGTTTTGATACTGAAGTTGAGTCATCTTTAAATTTCATAAAAACATTTTTGCACTGATTATATTAATGTATTTCAATATATATATATATATATATATATATATGTATTATTTATTTATTTATTTATTTTTTTTATTTTATTTTATTTTTTTTATTTTATGTAATATTGACAATAAAATTGACTTTATTTGGATATTTAGTGTTATACTACTTCTCTAATATGGAAGTCGTCTGCATTATCATGGAAAATAATTTTTTTAAATAATAATTTTAATAATTTATTTTTACTAAATGAATGTGTATAAGAAATTATAGAAGAAAGTCATGTGGTGGCCAGAACATACTAGTTTAAAACGATATTATTATATCTAAAAATGAATCAAACTTTCATTTTTGTCAACATGGAATGCTCTATATAAATTCTCAAATCAATGTTTAGTTTATTCGAATATAATAATAATTAATTAAAGTTTGAAAAAAAAGAAATATGTATAAATATAATGCTTTTTCAAAAAAAAAATTACAATAGCATATGATTTCTTTACATACATTTTTAACAATAATCTGAATGTTGCTATTGTCAAATAATTTTAGAAACAAGAACTGAAATAGTTTACTTTCCTGGAAGAGTGAGACCCTATTATTATCCATTTGTACCCTAGCCACGGATTAAAAGAGAAGGATGTATTACTAATGTTACGGAAAGGTAGTAATTTTCATCTTGCAGATAGAGGGCGACCAAATCTCGAAAATATACCAATCAGCTCGTTTTACATTTCTGGCTGTTCCTTCGTTGGATGACTGAAGCCGAAGGGGCGGGCTTTCCCTTTCTTCCGATGAGTTTCAAAGATACTACACCAGGCGGCGATCGGATCGCTTACTCTGTTCGGCTGAATTAATGCGGAAAATAAAGCTCCGTTCCCCACGCTGACCGCCCTATCTAGTTTATCATCCTGTATCCTAATCCGTGACCCTAGCTTATTTTACTAACAAGGGAAATCTCAAAAAGCCATTAATCATGTTTAGTTAAATAACACACGGTCGTGACATGATCCCGCTATGTATGAAAAACATCCGCAATCCATAATTTCGATTTCCTGCTTGCAGTACATTCTTTGTAATCATTTCATTCTAACTGTAGTCTTTTAGTAATATTCAAAATGTGCTTTCAATTTTTGCATTTCATTTATTATCTGTACTACGTAATTTATTTGAAACTAAATTAACTAAAAATGTAAATAGATAAATAATAATTACAGTTTAAAATAAAATTATTTTAAAGATATTTAAGCTTACAATAAACATATTCTCTTTATATATATATATATATATATATATATATATATATATATAGAGAGAGAGAGAGAGAGAGAGAGAGAGAGAAATACAGGGTGTGGTGTAAAGTACCTAAAAATTAAAGCTTATATATCTGTGTTCTTTGCAGTTAAATTCACTAAATTTTAAGGACAGGCTAAGAATGTGTCAGAATTTTATACCTGAAGGCAAAAAAGAATAATCATAACGAAACAATGTACAGTCGGTAACAAAAGTGTCCGAACACTCGCAAAAATTCCTATGTAAAAAAGTAAATATTGTTTTGTTCAATAAATCCTTATCGAATCATGTTCTTAGACTGACTAAAAACAGGATTCGACAAGGATTTATTTAACAAATCTGCATTAAGTGTATTTTTTTTGTATAGGAATTTTTGCTAGTGTTCGGACACTTTTGTTACCGACTGTACGTTTATTAATTTTATTTATTTCTTTAATCTATTTATATATATATATATTTTTTTTATACTGGATTATTGCTCGTTATTACAAAAAAATTTATAGTGTAAGTATAAACTAGTCTCTTCACTCTATTTTCTTGCGTTTTGACATAGGTGGAATGTTCAGTCCCCCATCACATACTTATTTTCATAATTTTTTTCTATCATAGTGCATATTAGATTTATAAGTAATGAATTGAGCCGATCACACCAGTCATAGTTTCAGTCTCAAATGCCTCACTTGTTAGGCTATCCTCCTCCCGCATTCACACATTTGTCTTGTTATAATAGGTTGATTAATTTTGTAAGCGTCAGTTTCGTATTTTAGTTTTCCTGCAACTAATCCCAATAACATAAGTTTATGTGAAACATTGCGCTATTTTGTAATATTATGAAAATCTGAAATTCCGAATTACATACGAAGTTTTCAATGTAGCATAGTCATAGTTAATGATGTTTATTCCAGTATCATAAATGACATATTAAACTTCGTCTTATATTTTTATGGGGGGGGGGGGAATCCTCCTAATGCACGTTTAAGCGAAAATTTTCCTTCTAGTCCTATGTAAAAAAAAAAATAGTAAATTTCGAATAACTTACGAAATTTTCAAAGTCGAACATTCATAGTTAATGATGTTTATTCCAGTATCATAAATGGCATATTAAAACTATTCTGATATTTTTACGAAAAAAATACTTCTCACAATGCACGTGAAGGCAAAAATTTTCCTTATAATCATATTAAAAAAAAAAAAAAAAACAGTAAATTCCGAATAACTTACGAAGTTTTCACAGAAGATTTTAGGAAACAACTACTGTTTTTCTTAGTGTCATCTATCTATATAAATAAAGAGAAGTATCTGTGTGTGTCTGCTCTCTGGTGCTTACACTACTGGTCGCAGAGCTTCCAAATTTGGCATATAGGTACATGGGACCCTGCAAGTGTGCATCTCATCGAGATTTTTTCGAACTTGAAATTTTAAAATGAATGTTTTTTCGATCTTAATATTGGCTTTAATGTTTCATTTTTCATGAATTTATTCTTCGAATGTAATCGTCTGCGTATCTTAGCAACGGCTATTATGCAATTCATTTTTTATTTAATACATTCATTTGAAGGAGAGTTTCTTTCTTTTTTTTTCTTTTTATTATTATTATTATATTTATTGAAAATCAAATGGTAATGAAATAGAAATAAATTGTTACGTTTATGTATAAATTTTATACTATAGCAACTTTTTATTTTTAATTTTTTTAATTAATTCCTTTAAAAGAAAATCTTTATTATTATTATTATTATTATTTATAATATTTATTGGGTGAAAAAATGGTAGTTTATAGTAGAAAGGATAAACTGATTAAAATTCGTTTTTCATGTATTTAGTTCCTTTTAAAAGAAAATCTATTTTTTTATTTTATTTTATTGCGCTGGTCGGAATCAAATCGTAATATAGTGTAAATAACGGGGGCTATAAAACACATGGTTCAAAAACTATAATATATAATAGATGCTGAGATACAGTCATCTTTAAAATCGCAGTTCTTAAATAACAGAAAATCCAGAAGTCGTCGATAAATACCCAGATTGAAGTGCCCGGGAAAGACTTTTCTGTAGACAGTGGGAAACTCGACCCGATGCAGCCCGGGTAGAAAAAAGAGCTGTCTTAGACAACGGGTACCCGAAGAAGCGAGATCTAAAGCGATTTCAGTTTTTTTTTTTTTTTTTTTTTGTAATGTGATGTAAAAAAAAATACTGAACAAATTCTTTTGAAAATTCATTTAAATATAGTGACCAGCGAAGCGGGCGTAGCCTGCTAGTATGAATAATATTTTTAAACTGGTCCAATCTCTTTAAGAACATTGTTTTTGAGATAATATCTACACAGACTAGCAAACAAACTAACGAATAAATTAATTATATAAGTGAGTAATCTACAGGTGGACACAACATAAATGTTATGGTGTTCGGTTTCCTCAAACCTCAAAACGCATTTAAACGTCAAGCAACCGACATTAAAATCTTTCGAGAGTACATAAGTTCCCAATACTAAAAGTATGATGGAGAAATAAAAAATTTGGAGTGTCTCCACTCGACTTTCCGAACATTGAGTAATTAACAGTTTTGTAGATAAAGTAAAGAAAGAGGAGTTGTTAAACAAACAAAAGAGACAAAAACATAATAGAGTGTTTGAGTATTTTTCTCCATATATATTACACGATGTTTTATTTAATGCTACTGAACTTTGAGCCCATAGATCATAATGATAGAGAATTTTTCGTTGTGTCCCTGTAAAAACCTATAAATGCTAGATTCACCAAATTGCTTATAGTTAGTGCAACAGCGATTTATAATATTCATGTAAATTTTCAGCTCAATTGAATAAAGCGTTTAGATGCAATCGCACTTTTAAAAATTTGGTCAAATAGGCAGTAATGATAAAGAATTTTTCTTTGTGTCCCTGTAAAAAACCTGTAAGTGCTAAATTCACCAAAATCTATACAGTTGAGGCAACTGTGACCTATAACATGTGTACAAATTTTTTGCTCAGATTAATAAGGCGTTTAGACGCTATCACACTTTTAAAAATTTGGCCCCATAGGCCATAATGATAAAGAATTTTTCTTTGTGTCCCTGTAAAAACCCTGTAAGTGCTAAATTCACCAAAATCTATACAGTTGAGGCAACTGTGACCTGTAACATGTGTAGAAATTTTTTGCTCAGATTAATAAGGCGTTTAGACGCTATCACACTTTTAAAAATTTGGCCCCATAGGCCATAATGATAAAGAATTTTTCTTTGTGCCCTGTAAAAAAAAAAACTGTAAGTGCTAAATTTACTAAAATCTATACAGTTCGTGCAACTGTGACCAATAACATGTGTACAAATTTTTTGCTCAGATTAATAAAGCGTTTAGACGCTATCGCACTTTTAAATATTTGGCCCCATAGGCCATAATGATAAAGAATTTTTCCTGGTGTCCCTGTAAAAAAAATATAAGTGCTAGATTCACCAAAATCAATTGGGTTCGTACTATGGTGACTTACAATATATGTACCAACTTTCAGCTTATTCGAACAAAGCGTTTAGACGCTAGCGTGTTCACTCACAGACATACGCACACACATACATACATAATCGTAAAAATAGTGAAAACGGACTTAGGGGACCCCGAAACGTTCAGAAACATAAAAATCTCAAATTCGGATTTTTGACATGATTACAATACTTTCCTCACTATGGGTAATAAGTATTATACTTAAATTTTGAATGAAATTTTGCACATAAATTTAACAATAAACTGCAATTACTAATTTTCGCCAAAAAATATTAAATCCATGTGATGAAATTATTTTAAAGACAGAATTAACATTCATTTTTATAATTGAATAAAGGTAAATTAGGAGTTACATTGCACAATCATCAACACATGTAACGGTACATCTTCACCACATTTTATCATAACTAATTAAATTTTAAACAACATAATGTATTGCAAACAAAAATAACCAAAATCTGAAATGCATAACATTCCTAGACGAAAAAAATTAAAATTACACCGAGCCTCCAAAAGTTATGGTACAGTCTGTTTTCTGTTTTTCTTCTTTTGCGCATAATTTTGAAACAATTGAACATTAATTATAAAATTTGGAGGGCACATTCGTTATCAAATTATTAATCGAATTTTATATTACTTTAACACAAGTAATAATTATAATAACAGGAGACTTGGCGTTGGAATATTAAAACCCGAATAAACTACTACGTCAGAAACTGGAGCACTTCCACAGATTCAGAATCCTTTTTGCACTGATGACGGCACGCTTAAGGCTGCCGAAACAGCTGTATGCATTTCCAATGTTTTTCTTTGGCGTTTCTGACGTAGTAGTTTATTCGGGTTTTAACAAGTAATAATTCTTAAACTGATATAACTTCAATTTTTCTCAAAAGTAAACATTGGAAGAAATGAAAAACTTAAGCAATTTTAGCAAAGAAACGTAAATGAGAAAGGGTATAAAAGGTGCATTATAGTTAGATGAAGGTACACAGCCATCCAAATGTTAGATTCCCTCTAAACGTTTGAACCGGATTTTTTTAACTCAAATAGACACCTTTCAAACGGTTTGAGATTGATTTTTGTAAAGCAAGAAATCTCTCTCCAAATCGTGCGAGACGTAAAATTGTAACTCAAAATCATGAAACTAGAATAATCAATAAGATTATTTTTTTAGACAATAAGATTATTTTTTAAGTAGAAATGTCATTTGAGGCTACACGCTAAAAGGGTTAAAACTAGATATTTCTTATTGTATTCACTTTTCTTTGTTTCTATATTCTTCTCTTTTTTAGTATGTGAATAACTTAAAAAATAAATAAAAAACTTTTTATAAACCATGTTTTTAAATTTTCTGTTGAATCATAGCTATAGAACTAACTACATTAGTACTTTTCCACTACGTATTGTTACGAAATTGTAAATAATTGTATATATTTTTGTATAAATTCTTTCAAAGAGGCTTAGTAAGTTGATAAAATGTCAATTTTCTGCATTTCCAGCTCTTTTTCGCGTTAAAATAGCTTAATTTTCCCTTTAAAACGCATTAAAAAGCTCCAATAAGGAAAGGGCATGTTTACAAACAAACGCTCCGTCAATCAATCTTTGCTGCTCTCGAGTGGCAAATGATCAACCTGTATTGGTGGAAATGCCAATGTTATGCCACTTTACCCATAACTTGACTGCGAGTGACGTCACATCCATTACCTGCCTTATAGGCAGGTAATGGATTTGGCGCCAAATTTGGCGACTTTTTGCCCTTGACGACTTTTTTGGCGACTTTTGACGAGAAAATCCTTATTTTCGATATTCCAAAGACGGACGTTCTAATGTGATTGGTTAAAGAGTTACGGGAAATTTGAATAATAATAATAAAAAAAGTTTGCTTTAAAAATAAAATATTTATCCTTTCAGAACAACATATATTTGCATCCTGAACTACATTAGCACTTTATCAATGTGTAGAAAATCTTAAAGTGGTAATGACATCAATTTTTACCAGATGCATAATTTAACTTTTTACAATTTTTTAACGCTCACGTTTAATTAAATGTATTTATTTTTATGTCGAAAGAAAATGAACTCGTAAATTTTTTTTTGCAACAATTAAATTATAGCTAATATTTTAATGACTATTTTTATTGCTATTAGGAGCTTATTATTTTCATATTTTAATTAATTAAAAAAAAAACTATTCGAAAATTCGAAAATCTGACTTCGAAGTATTGTGTTGTCACCGGGTTCTGAGCTACTGTGAAAGTTTCAAATGTCTAGCTAGCAGGGAAGTTAGTCAAAAATAGATTGCAAGATTTGTACACAGGACAAACAAACACACAAACAAACAAAAATAGAAGTTAATAAAAACGTGGTAATAAATAAACATTCGAACATGAACATCGGATGAGTTGTTTACTTTAAAATTATTTATTGACATTTTTGTCATTTTGACGTTGGTCAAAGTTTATAAATTAATAATTATATTTTTCCAAAAAGTTCCTTATGGAAGAAAAAGAAAAGGGAATACAGGAAGAAAAATCCGATTTTAATTTAATATTTGGAGGCACTTGTACCTTCAGCTATCTGCAACGTACCTTTGACACCCTTTCTCATTTAATTTCCTTTGCTAAATTTGTTTAATTTTTGATTTCATCTGATGCTTACTTTTTGAAAAAGTTTAAGTTATGGCAGTTCAAAAATTATTACTTGTGTTACGGTTAGGTAAAATTCGGTTAATAATTTGATAATGAATGTGCCAGCCAAATTTTATATTTATATGTTCATTTGTTTGAAAGTTATGCACAAAAGAAGAAAACAAGAAAACCGATTGCGCTTTGACTTTTGGAGGCTCAGTGTATATAATTTCTTCAATTATCGGTAAGAAATATTTTATTATTATTATTATTATTATTATTATTATTAATGAACATTGTATATCGAAAAGTTTTTATTATTATTACTACAGAGATACATAAAAAACATAAATACTGTATCCTTTTTTTTTTCTTAAAATTACTTGAAATTCATATGATGCATTACTATACATTATTACCTTTTCAGAAATGACTAGCCACTTTCGATTTCAGACGTTATTTCAAATCTCTCAAAAGTACTTTATGAATAACTCGGAAATAAAAGTTTAAATTATATTTTATACTTCATATATTTAAGCAAATATGTTGTCCTGAAAGAAAAAATGAACCAGTAATAAAAAAAAAAAAAAAAAAAAAAAAAAATGTTTGTGATGATCCTGTAAAAAATAAGGTTTGAAATGTATTGTAGCTATACCATATTACAATGTTTCTTTTAATTATATGTATTCATTTGTATGAGAGTAGCATACATTCATGGTAATATAAAGCTTTCCTATAACAAAACCTAAAACTTTTCGCAGATTTATATATAGTATATATCGGGTGTCCCATAAATCTGTAGACATTTCAAAAATTCATAAAAAATTAAGGAATTAGTAGAATTGAGCGCCGTTTGAGAAAAAGTACTCCTAGTAAAGAAGGATTTTTTTTAATTTACTTATTTTATTTATTTAATTACTTATTTTTATTTATTTATTTATTTATTTATTTATTTATTTTTTTTATTTTTTTTTTTTTTGGGGGGGGGGGGGGAGTTGAAGAAAAAAAAAATAATAGTTAAAATTTTCATCGATACGTGAGCAAATCAAACATTTTCGTGAAAAGCAGTATATATTTGCATGTAAGTGTTTCCAGGCTTATAAATTCTATTCTATATATCCGCTATCACCATAAATTAAAGTTTGCAAATGAGTTAGAACACCGCCAACTACAGCTACAGTCAGCGGTTCTTACCTGAGAAAAAAAAACATTTTCACCAATAACGCTTTATCCAAAGAGTCAGCATCGCAATTAAAACTTCATGTATGCACAAGTAGGAGGCAAAATAAGAAATAAGATGTGTTAATCAATTGTAAAACCGTGCAGTTTACAGGACTCTGATTTGCATATTTCGCGTTTCGCATCCATGCAGCGCCCTCTGTCGGCGAAAATTTTAACTATTTCTTTTTGTTACCAAATAATAATAATAATAATAATAATAATAATAATAATAATAATCCTTCACAAGGATAACTTTTTTCACAAACCGTGTTCCATTCTACCAATTCCTCCAATTTTTACGAATTTTTAAAATGTTTGCACCTGGTATATAATGTAGGGTTTTTTAACCAATGCAATATCATTTTAGAAAATCTGACATTCGAGAAAACACACAGCAATCAGAACATCAAAATATTAAATATCTGATGAAGTAAAACCATTTTACGGAATACTGTTTGAATGCCCTTGGGCAATCGTTAACAAAATTCCTTTACATAACTTGTTGGGCAAAATTGATAGAGCTACTCTTATTAAAAAACCTAAGCAATTATCGTGACAATTGAGAAAGATATCGTAGAAAAATAAGTTGAGTTTCAGTTGCCGTCAATCGATAAGGTATTTTATCTGCCAGTTTTGATTTTTTTTATATAATGACAATATAGTGTACATAGACTCAAAATACAACCCATTATCAATAACTATGTAAATACGTATATGGCAATTAAAATATCATCTTATGTAACTGCATATCTAATAACATTTTTAAAATATAAGTTTCTGGTTAATACTGCATAGGTATACGTTAAAATACGAATTCTATTTTTACGATCTAATAAATTTGTAATAATTTTGTATACATCTATAGAAAGTTAAAGTATAAAGAAAATTACACATTTCCTCTAAAAGAAAGCAATATTTTAAAGAAATAAAGATAATTTTTAAAAGCAATTTTTATTTTTTAAGTATATCTTCCATTTTACTTAAAAAAAAAAAAAAAAAAAAAAAAAAAAAAAAAAATGTATTTTCATGTTTAAAAACATTTTTTCGTTCTTGAAAATTGATTCTCTTTATGTTATTATTATTATTATTATTATATAGAAATACATGTGCAATATCGTAAATAATAACATTTTTACTTAATATTTAAAAAATTATATCAATTATATTTTCCAACGTATTTAATTTCACAGCGTCATTTAGTAATTATTGCTTGCATCCCAGTAGAATGTGACCTGACCCTTTTATGTGGGGACAGAAGATATCTGACTCATTTTACGACGAGGTAAAATCGCCGTTTTACGACAAGACTCGTAAAATCCACCTGATCTAAAATAGCATCATCGCCCTATTCAATAGTTAATGGGAAGAGAGGGGCAGTACGTAAGATGACATCATTTTATAGAATTCGATGCACTGGTATGTCAGTCTTTTAGGATAATATTCAAGAGGTTTGAATATTCTGAGGTTCCTGAGGTACCTGACCAAACCTCAGGTAATATTCTGAGGTTTGATTGTTCTGAACCCAATTTTAAACTTTTTTTTTTCCTTAATTTAAAATTGTTGAATCGATTATAAAGTACATTTTTAGTCACTATAATTTTATTTTTTAATTAATAATGAGTGATTAAAATTAATTAATTAATAATTGAAACACTATTTCGTTTAGAATTTAGCATGCATTAATAAGCATGCATCAGTTTTATTTGTAAATTACAACAAAAATAAACCTCTACATATAATAAAAAAAAAGATATGTGTGTATGTGTGTGTGTGTGTGCGTCTGTCTGTCGCTTTATAAGCTAATGGCTGATCGCAGAGCTACAGAATTTTGCATGGATGTCCGTTTTGATTTCTCCTGCACTTCGAAACCCCATTTTCGAATTCGTTTATTAGTTTTATTATTATTATTATTATTATTTATTTATTAATTAATTAATTAAAAATTTTGTAGCTAGGAGATTGTATGGTGCTGATATTTGTTGTCATGAAGTAAAGTTAATAATCTGTTCGAGAAATGTCTGTTCGAAACATACAGTTCTTGAATAATAGCCGCTCGACTTGTTGCCCAATTAGCACCTAAACTGGAATGTCCAGTTGAAGTGCAAATGCAAACAATGGTGACCCGAAGCGAGGTTTTAAGTTATTCTTTAGTTTCCATTTCTAAAGTGATTTAAAATATACTGATTAATGTTTTAAACATAGAGACTAGCGAAACAGGAAAAACCTACCAGTAAATAAGTAAAAATTTAAAGGGTATATTTTTTTAAGAACTCCTCGTGTATAAACAATCATTATTTATAAATGGTAAATTTTAAAATATGAATTTATTAGTTTATTTTGAAAAAAGTCCAATTGTTATAAAACTTTTTTTTCAGACTATATTAGCAAAAATAAATGTATAAAAACTTACATTTTATTAACAAAACTGCAATAAATATGAGTCATTATCAGTTTCATTATTCGATTACCGTAGGTAATGGAAGTGTTCCACTCGGAATTTTGATATGGAGTTATCACCTGATTAACATGTCTTCAAAACTCCCGAGTCCAAGAATGTTGTTTTTGGTCAGTGTGTGTATATGCGTGTACGTGCGTGTAATTTCTTGAGTATCATAGCTACAAAACAATAAAAGATAGAACAATGAAATTTCATAGTTAAAACAAGTACAATGCACAGATATTTTTGCCATCTTTTGGTAAATATTGCGATACTGGAAATGGAACATGCGAAATTTGAAGTGGATAAGTCCATATCTCAGAAACGACTCTACCGATATTTTTCAAAGTTGCTATGTATTACACTGTGGGACAGAAAAAAAAAGTACTTTTCATTTCTCTTTCTGCAACCGTCAATTTTATTATTTAAAAAGGAAATTATTTAACAGGTATTATTACGAGGTTCTCCACGTAAAATTTAGTGTTCAACCAAGCATTAAAAAAAAAAAAAAAGTTAGATAAGTTGTAATTTTGTAAAGTAATTAAAGTACCACAAAAATTGTTCAATTTAGAATGAAAAGCAAAATGTAAATGCGCGAAATACAAAATAAGTAAATGTTAGAGAATCATTGGTGAGTTGTATTTTTAGCAAAATATAAAATTTTTTAGCTGTTTAATTTGAAAATTTGGCTTTCAGTGGCCACGTTGCTCATCCAAGCGAGATGACCGCAAGTTTAAATCAAATGTTTAAAAATCAATTTGTATAATGTTCAAAACTTAGAAAATATTTTTTTTCTTTTAAGTGTTTAGCAAAATAATTTATTTAAAAACTGGGCAGCAACATTCAAACAAAGCAGGTAAAAAAACAGAAGTTCTGAAAAAAAAAAAAAAAAAAACTATTAATAAGGAAAAGAATTAAAAAAACTAAAATTAATTTAGCGTAAATTATTTTTTCTAAAGGATTTGCATTTCTTTTTAATATAATTAAGACGTATGGATAGATCAGCACACCAAATTCTTTTAAGATAAATTAATATTTAGTATTTAAAATTGGGCAAGAAATCTCTCTGCTGTCATGTCTGTCAGAAATGATATTAACCTAGATACGTTTAGTTTTATGTAACACAGATGAAGTGCCATTTTTTGCCCTATCGACCAAAATAAGTACATCCCCCCCCCCCCCATCAGAAATCTAAATCAGTAGTTTATGTTTACATAACATAGTTGGAATCGAGCTAGAAGTTTTTGCATAGGAAGTGTCTAAATACCTTCTGCTTATTTTGAGTCATCTTGTACATATTAGCGTTTCATTGTCAGTTACAATCATTCAGTATTTAAAAATAATAAAATAAAATAAAACTAAATGAAGGTAAATGGTTCAATTTTTTCTAAGATTTGCTTTTCCTGGCCATTAATGATAATCTTGCGGGCGGTCCGTCCATACCAAGTCATTAGTTCAAAAGTGAAATATTTCAAAATAGTCTGTCTTAAAGGACCATTGACAGAGTTGTGTCTTGGGATTACACCTTGTCCTGTAATATAACTTTTATCCCATAATTTAAAGACAGAAAACAGAGATTCATTTAGTTTTTATATCTCTACGCCGGAGTTAAAGGACACCATGTCCATTTTGTTTAAGAGTTACCACCATGTATTTGATGTACTGCAATAAAATACATTTGTCATGAATAAGGAAAATGGACATGATTTTAACATCAACTCTCTTATCTCCTTCATTGTAACTGCACATTAGTGCTTAATGATTCTATTAAAAAAAAAAAAAAAAAGTATATGAAGGACATGGTGTCCCTTTCACAAAATGGACATGATGCGATGCCTTTTACATCCGGGGTACAGATATGTAATAAGTGTTGTACCGCGTATTGTCAGAAAAAAAAAAAAAAAAAATGTTAATGTTGTTGCAATTAGTTCCTATTGTATTGAACCTTCAACATATAGAATTATCAGATATTACTTAAAATGCTGAATTTTATTTATTTATGTATTTATTCAGTTTTATAAAACTGAGCTAATGTTTGAACAATAATTTCTTCAATTTCTTCTAATCTGTTTACAGTTTACTCACGAGTTTAAGAGCGGACAGCCTTATCTCACCAGACCTAATCTCACAGACAGCCTTGGCCCGTGTTATTCTACGGGAAAATTTACTACCATAAATACTGATTACCTGACGTACTTTTTAAAATTCCGTTTTCGCATTCAGAAAATTCACAAGCTTTAAATTAGTACTCATTTTCAAAAAATTTATTTCTTAAATTTTTAGTATTTCATTTTGTAGCTGAAAAATGGGAAGAATGCACTCAGTGAAAATTTTTTAAAATTTAAAATAAAAAAAAAGTATAATAATAATAATAATTTTTGGAAAATGTGTACTAATTTAACGATTGCGAATTTTCAGAATGTGAAAACGGAATTTTAAAAAATACATAATGTTATTTTATGGGAAATTTTTCTTTGCAAATAACTTATTAACTAATACATATTTTTGAATTTTGTTTTCACATTCTGAAAATTCCCAGCTGTTAAATTGACGGACCTTTTTTTAAAAAAAATATTTTTTTAATTTTTAATATTTTATTTTTAAGCTGCAAAATACGAAGTTTCAATATGTGATTTTTTTTCATTTTGCAATTTCAAAATAAAATATTAAAAATTAAAAAAAAAAAAAAAAAAAAAAAAATGCCTTTTTTAAAAAGGTCCGTCAGTTTTACTGTTGAGAATTTTAAAATGTTAAAACAGAATTTAAAAATATGTATTAGTTAATAAGTTATTTGTAAAGAAAATTTCCCTATTGAATAACGTTGGCTCGGTCTTCCGGCGACGGTAAGTGAAGAGGGCCGTTAAATATTGTAGTTATTCATTACGACGTAGTATTTGCTGCTTTTTGAATGAGCAAGTGTGTACACGTGTTTGAATGTGCAAGTGTGTACGCCAGTTTGTCCATGCGAATATGTGAGTCCTGCTTGTGTGCAAAAATTTTTTACTGTGTACATTTTTTCGTATCACTTATTTTTTCAATTGAGCATCCTAATTTAACGAATTTCTTTCGGTTTAATTATTTTCATTATTCTTAAAAGGGTTAATATAAGATTCCCACGTTAGGGAAAAAAAAAAAAAAAAAAAAACATTTTGATGAAAATATACTAAAATAGATACAAAGGTAACTCATTTTCACAAGCCATTGTATTTGTTGTGCTGTAGTATTTAAAGCTTAATTGTTCAAGCAGTCAAAATGACTGCTTTTGAGCAATATATCACAAATAAACACGAGAGGGTGGTAAATACAGCCGTTGATAAATGCACTTACATCATGTATACAGAATCACATAAAATGTAACGCGATGTAAATGTCATACGATTTAGTATCATATATATATACTTTTTAAATAAAAATAAGAAACAGTTAAAATAATAATAATAATAAATAAAAGATCGGCTAGGTCAACGAGGGCCACGAACGATTATCCCCGGTACTTCTAATCTGCCAGCTTCGAAAGCAGAATCTTTCGGCCACTGGTGGAATATTTAAAAGCTGTGAAAAGCTAGGTCGATTAACCTAACCTGTGTTCGAGTTCGACACATCCTTTAACAACTTCGGACGCCACTGGATGTCCCTATATTCTCTTAGCTTTGAGAATAGACCTTCTCCTTAGTCCCAGGTGGGGCCATACCTTCAGTCCTTTGGAATGAACCTGAATAAGTAGTTTAATAATCTATTTAAATATGTTAATTAAGTATCCTTCTACACATAAGAGCGTAATAATTTCTTATCCGGACATATTTAGTATTATCTTACAGAAATCTAAGCACTGTATAAAATAGACAAATGTGCAGTGTTGCCAGATCTGACAAATTTTGTATTCAATGATCACCAATTATTTTAAAAAGTGATATTTGATATACATAATAGACGATTAATCTTCGAAGTTATCAGGCAAACGTTACAATTAAAAATTATTGGTGATTATTGAATACAAAATCCGCCAGATCTCGCAACACAGCAAATGTGTAACATACGTTTTTAAGAAATCCGTTCTTTATTTATTATTTCCAATAGATGGCACTACTTGAAAATAATAGGCTATGAACTACTAGTTTCACTTTGATATTTTCATAACGAAAGAAACTGATAAATTACTATTTAAACGAAGAAGTTTGGGCTTCAGTAGTCTATTATTTTAATTTTGTGCTTTTTTTTCTTTCTCCTTTTTTTATCAGCTGTATATTTTTTCCATTACTTTCGGACTTTCGGTAAAAAATGAGTAATCTAATTTCTGCTCTTACATCTTTTCTCCTAAAAATAAAATATTTAGTGCTGCTGCCATCTAGTGCCGAAATTACTTGTTTATTACATAATGTCTCGAAAAATAGTTTTCTCTTCTCTTTTTATTTATTATCCTTCTCCCCATAATCTCCTTTAAATTTAGATATATTTTGAAATTACATTTATTTATTTTGTTTTTTTTTTCTTTTCGTTTAAAAGTATGTTTAAGTGAGTAAGTGCACCTCAATAATAATAATTAAAAAAAAGATTTTTTCAATCAGCATTATTATTATTATAATTGTTGTTGTTGTTTTAAATTACAATTTATGGTATAATTTTTTTAACAATTGAAGTTATTTTTACTTTCCGAACATACGTATGTAAGAAAGTATTGTAATAATGTCAAAAATCCGAATTCGAGATTTTGGTGTTTCTATACGATTTGAGGTCCCCTCAGTCCGTATTCACTATTTTTACGATTATATATGTATGTGGGTGTGCATGTATGTGTGTGTGTATGTATGTGTGTGTGTGAACACGCTAGTGTGTGTGTGAACACAAAGCGTTTGCTTTGTTCGAATGAGTTGTAAGTTGGTACGCATGTTGCAAGTCACCATAGCACGAAACTTATTGATTTTGGTGAATCTGATACTTATAGTTTTTTACAGGGACACAAAGAAAAATTCTTTGTGATTATGGTCTATGGGACCAAAATCTTAAAAGTGCGATGACATCTAAACGCTTTATTCAATTGAGCAAAAAATTTATACAAATATCATGGTCGCAGTTACTCAATCTGTATAGATTTTCGAGAGTCTGGCACTTATAATTTTTTTACAGAAACACAAAGAAAAATTCTTTATCATTATGACCTATGGAACCAAATTTTAAAAAGTGCGATAGCGTCAAAACGCCTTATTAAACTGAGAAAATAATTTATACACATGTTATAGGTAATAGTTGCATGAACTGCATAGACTTTGGTGAATCTAGCACTTATAGTTTCTTTACAGGGACACAAAGAAAAATTCTTGATCATTACGGCCTATGGGACCAAATTTTAAAAAGTGTTATAGCGTCTAAACGCCTTATTCAATTGAACAAAAAAATTACACACATATTATAGGTCACAGTTTCAAGATCTATATAGGTTTTGGTGAATCTAGCACTCCTAGTTTTTTCACAGGGACACAACAAATAATTCTGTATCATTATGGCCAATGGGGTGAAATTATTTAAAGTACGATAGCATCTAAATGCCTTATCCGTTTGAGTGGAAAATTTATATATGAGTTATAGGTCACCATCGCACAAACTGTATGGATTTTGGTTACTCTAGTACTTAACAAGTTTTACAGGGACACAATTAAAGATTGTGCATCACTAAGACCTATAGGCTTAAATTATTTAAAGTGCGACAGCGACTAAACCCCTTATTCAAATTAACTATAAATTTATATACATGTTATACGTCACCGTCACACGCACTTTATGAACTTTAGAGAATCTACCACTTATGGTTCTTTTTACAGGGACAAAATGCAAATTTCTTTATAATTGTGGCATATGGGCTCAAACTTTAAAGTGCGATAGCGTCTAAATGCCTTATCCGATGGAGCTGAAAATTTATATAAATATTATAAGTCACTGTTGCACTAACTATAAGCATTTTGGTGAATCTAGCATTTGTAGGTTTTTACAGGGACACAATGAATTATTCTTTATCATTACGATCTACGTGTTTGGTAAAATAGCGTTAAATTAAACATCGTGCACTATATAAAGAAAAATACCCAAACACCCTATTATAATTTTCTCTTTTCTTTATTTAACAACTCCTCTTACTTTATCTACAAAATCGTTAATTAATGTTTGGAAAGTCGAGTGCAGTCACTCCAGATTTTTGTTTTATAACTAAGGGGCTTTAATCCCTGCTTGCTCCGATCACCAATCTCCGAAGGAGGTTTACTAGTTGACAAAGAAAATACCTTTATTAATGCAAAGTTTTTAATTTATAACTTCGTTAATTGAGATGATAGAAATTTCGAAATATGATAAACATATTTATTATTATTATTATTATTATTATTATTATTATTATTATTTCTCAAACAACGGTAGGGTCAGGTGGGGTAAAGTGGATATATGGGTAAAGTGACTTTAAAAAAAAAAAAAAAAAAAAAAAAAAAAAAAAATGCTACATATTTAAAATATTAAAATATTTGATATTTTATCTTTATCTTTACCCTTTTGTATTTATTAGATGAATACAAAGTATTTCTGCTACAAAAAGAAATTGCGGCAATATGAAAATTATCGTTTTAAAATAAAATTTTGTTTTGTGTACAGCATATGGAATATATTATTCATCTAAACTTCTCTTTATCTCTTTTTTATAGCAAAATTGTAAAATATTTTGAGAAAAATAAGAAGCATAAAATAACTAAGAACAGCTATTCATCTGAAGTTAAGTTAAATTTATTGTATTTTGTAATCTTTAGGTTATTTTATCACGTTCGGTAAAGTGGGTATAGCATTAGGCTTAGCTATATGACTAATTAATAAGGAATTACATGGATCATTCTCACGAAAACTGTCATTATGAGAAAATTTAAGTGGACGGAAAGCTTTCGATTATATATATATAATCGGATGTGTATGTAGTAGATATGTATGTAGTTGCTTCATAAGAAAAATGTAGATCCTGCATATACATCAAAATATTTAAATTGATAAATTAATTTAGAATACTGAAAAGTAAGAGAATGACATTTATAATGGGGGATGACATTTCATTATTAATATTTTTATTAGATATTTTATTATTAATTAATTTAAAAGTTACAAACACAATAAATTTGAGATCGTCATAACAAGGTTTTAAGCCATCATGGCAAGAAAGTGATAATTGTCGCCAAGTCATAAGCAAAATTGCCAAAATCGCATATATGGACAAAAAATATGTCGCGAAAATATTACTTCTGTTATCTTTATTTTGAATTTATATTTTTAAAAATATGGAATATATATTTTGATAATCGCAGAATGATTGTAAAATAATCCTTTTAGAAACTGACATCTATTTATTTTACATATTGTTGACATATCAATCGATTTTATGGTTATGCACTAATGCTGCTTTCTCGCTGTTACAGTACGCTTTGCTTTCATATTAAACTTGTGGCCACTACAAGTAGTTTTATCTTTTTGAAAGATTGTGCTTTAAAGTTTACCCCAAAACAATTGTTGCGTGTTTCTGTGATTTACAGTTTTTGTACAGTTCTTTCATCTTTCTGCACCACATTGCAACATATATTAATGCAAGTTTTTAAAAATCTCTCTCTTGAGTATTTTATTAATTTTAATTACGGAATTAATTAGGAATATCTCATAGTAAACTTAAATAGTATATATCAATTTCAAAGAATTCCTTGAAAATTTACAGGAGTTTGAACCAGGGCCCGAGTAACTTGAAGTGAGGCCCGGGGCACACATACTTTCTCGGGCCCTCACTATTCCCCTCTTCGCACTTAAACGAAAGTTTCTATTAGGATATTTATGCATTAAAAGCAGAATTTGTTGAATCAAGTATACGAAAAATGAGTTTTAGAGGCCCCTTCTGCTCTGGGTTCGGGGCATATGCTCCGCGTGCCTCTGCTCCACGATAATCAGATTCTGATTAGAACGCAGACAGACAGACAGACGGAGAGTCAAAAGTATAAAAAGACATGCAGCATGCAAGTAGACCGACAGAATTCATAATCACTATTAAACATTGTTGAAAATTATTAAATGCGCTTAATAACACTGAAAATCCGTTTTCAGCAATTTCTGGTTATAGCTCTTAATCAATGTGAATCCTTTTGAGTGCCCTGTAAATCTTATTGCTGATAAAACTGTATTTACAGAAATATATATTTTATTTTTTAATTTATTTATTTTACTTTATATTATTTCATTATTATTATTATTATTATTATTTTGTGTGTGTGCATATGAGTAATAAATGCCAATTTCATTATAATCTGTGCAAAACAAAGGTACTAAAATGCAGTTTAAAAAATATGTCTCATAGAATGCAATGCTTTCAAATTGTTTCGGATGTCCCTGTGTACAAATCACAGGTAGTATTTACTCCATTTTCAATAGCGGACATAGCTTAGTAAACATAAATAATATGCACTAAGCGACAAAAAAAAAAAAAAAAAAAAAAAAAAAAAAAAGGCCTCACTGCAGAAAAAATGATTTATACCTTTTTTATTTGTAATAACTTTTAAATTAAAAGTTGAAACAAATAAAACTGTCTTGATTGCATAATACCAAAGGAATGAAATGATACCTATGTACATTTTCGATTTAATAATCGCTTTATTACACTCAACGAAGTACTTTATAAGAATCTGCATAAAACTTTCGTTTTAAACATAATGCAATTACCACATACTTTGTATTCTATTATGATTTATTATTTGAAATAAACAAGTTATATTTTAGTATATGAAATAAAACTATTTATTTGTTAGATCTAAGCAATTTTTTATTAAAAAAAGTATTCTGTACTGGGTTAATTCCACATCTATATGGAATTACTGCTTTAATGCGCAATATTATACAGTGTTTTAATGTAAATCTCAGAAATTTTAATGTGCCAAATAACACAAATAATTTTTTTCTAGTTCTGGCAGAGTTGTAGACTGCAAATTTTGAATCCTCTCCCCTCTCCCCGCCTTTTTATAGACGAAAAATTTTCGAGCGGATCGCAATTAGGACTATATTTCCATGTCTGGTAAAGAAGAAATTCTACTATATCTTTTGTGGGATTTAACTTAAAGTGTAAAAGATATGATTACTTACAGAATTATAGGTTCTCATAGGAATGGATAGGAAATTTTGACAATTTGAAGTAAATAAACTTACCGCAGACGCCGCGAAGTAAGGTGCATTATCATCTTGAAATTCTGTTTGCGGGAATGTGCAAGATACCTCCAAAATAGTCGGCCAGGCACCACTTTTATAAAGACTATGTTTTATTTCGAGTTAATTGATTCCTTGAGCACAAAAATTTGTCCGACTGTTTGAAAAGTTATGCACCTCCGTACCATAATGTATGGAGAATGTGTTACTGTTTTAAAAGTGCAATTTTCATTAAGTCTGTCATATTTTCGTTGTCAGATCTGCTTGTTTTCTTTAGCTCGAAATAAGTTAAACTTGACTCATCAGAGAGAACCAGTTCAGCCCAATAATTAACTAATCATTTTTTAATTTTTTTAGCCATCTGAGGTCTTGCTTTCCTAATTCTCTTCACTAAGAATGGAATTTTTTCAAATTTTCTGTCATTTAAACCTGCATTGTTTAATAGTTATTGCTCTGTAGTTAAAGGAATTATGCAGCTAAACACTTTTGCTGAATCTCTTTTATGTTCTAAATGTAATATAAACCGATTTTATTAATTAAACGTAATTCGACCATATAGCAAACGTTTTAATTTTTTTCTGATAAGTTCTTTACGAAAATAATTTATAAATAAATATTAGAATGTGTCATGGAATAAAAAAATTGTAAATAAAATTTAATAAAATAGGTTATTGCAAATTTGTTGCTGTTTTAACGATTTTAAATCTATGTTTCAGTTTCAAATCATAGTTGCTCCTGCAAAAAAGTTTAGTTTTGCATAAAATGTATTTTATTAGCAGACTTGCGATATAACTGTATAAGTGGTATTTCACTGACTGACTAAGAACATGATTCGATTAGGATTTATTTAACAAAACAGTATTAAGTGTACATTTTTTATATAGGAATTATTGCTATCGCTTGAATAATTTTGTTGCCGACTGTAACATAACAAGAAACCTTGATATTACTTTGAGCCGGCTCAAAGCTATACTGTAAATTAAGACTATGTATTTTATTACTTGTCAAATATAAATGGATAAAAAAGTAATCAGTTTCAATAAAAAATTAATATTTCTGTATATAAAATGCATAATAAAATATTTAAATGATGTTTACAGTTTGAAATTAATTAATATAAATCAACTTCAAAAGATCGTTTAAATGCACCTTGGCTAAAACAGGACATCATAAAAATTTAAAATACAGTAATTAGATTACAGAATAACTAAAATATTTTTTTCTAAAA